>VZSF01006994.1:34291-98821 GCA_013398295.1 Chionis minor | reverse complement strand
AAAAAGGGGGGGGGGGGGGGAGGGGGTGGGCTTGGAGTGAGTGGTCAGAAGTGTCATGTTTCTCAGGGTGTCACACACCCTAACTCCCCAAATTCAATGTTCCCTTCACGAGGAACACTACCAACTTTTTTTTTTTTTTTTTTTTTTTTAAGCCCCGGGTAGTTTTTAGCTCAGGACTTGTGTGCGGTGCGGGAGGCTTTTTTAGGTGCGGATCTGGGAGGGCAGGACCTGCGGGGCGAGGACAGGGACCTGGTGGGACAGGGAAGCGTGCTGGGACAGGGTGGGTGGGTGTGAGTGTGTGCGAGAGAGAAACCGCGTGTGTGGGTTTATTTTTTCCTCTCATTCCTGGGGTCTGAATGGAAAGCACGTTGAGCTGTAATTAAGACATCTTGGAGGCGTACTTAACTCATGACGTGTTGCTTTTCTTTTCCTCTCGGTGAGAAAGTGGCTCTCTCTTCCCTGAATCAGGTCCTCTGCCACCCAGAGCCACAAAGAGACATTCGGGACATAGGCACACACACGCACACACTGACTTAAGGTGAGCACCAAAAACTTCCTCCGCACTTCGCTGTCCTCTGTTTCAAACTGCTGGAGAGTTCTGAGAGCATCTCAACTCGTGAGCTCAGCGCAAGGTAAAAAAAATAAACTTTTGGGAAAGGCTTTTACTCCTTTATTTCTCTAAGTCAAATGGGGATCCAGTAAGCAACGTCTGTGGCATCAGCTCCAGGGCTGCACTGAAGTTAGTTTTCAAGCGATCTAATTTGGCAGCTGAGGCGGAGGGAGAAGGCGAAAGACGGATTGAAACTGGCTAACTTCGATGTGTTTGACTTTAAGTGCTCTCTGTTACCGAAGGAGAGATCATATTGCCACTGCAGATTCTGTCTGTAAGACAGAAAGTGGTATACTTCTGCTCTGTGACTTTCTCCTATGGGATTATACGTTCCACAGAGTTTTGTCTTTCTTGAAGGATTTCTCCATGCAGTCAGATGCTTTTAGAAGTTTTTAGGACATAGGAAAAGGAGGACAGTAAACTGAGCAAGAATTTCAAGGGCTGGAACCAGATTTGCAGAAAGTACTGACAATCCAGTTAGAAGGGAAAAGATTTTGATAAGATGTGATAAATTACATACTGATGTCATTTTTGGCTATTTATTGTCAGAGAAAGCCTGAATAACATTTGTCACAGGTTTCTGTCTCATCTGCACTCACCGAGAAAGTTAGGATGCCACAGAATTTTGAGTGTGTCACTGCACATTAGCTGGTCCATGGCTGTGATAACTATCTTCTTACTGGCTGTTTATTTGGGGGTTTTTTGGTCAAATGCATATAAAGGTTATCATTCAAAACGTTTTTCATGGCAAAACTGCTTGTGTGGTAGGTTTAGATGTAAAGAGTTGGAAGGCATTTGCGTGTCTGAATTAAGGAGTTTTATTGCTATTTTGGTATCATTAGAAAGGGGATTCATTAGTGCCAGGATCTTTCAGGGCAGAAAATGTTGCTGTGTATGTTGCTGTGTGATGTCGTGTAACTGATACAACACCTTCAGGAGGCTCTGGGAACCTGGCACTGTGTACAAGCGAATCATGTAGATTGGTAACAGCAATGAGTTTGTATTAATGACTAGCAAGACTGTTTTAGTGCCTAAATGTGGAAAGAAGCAATCTGGAAAGATTCCTATTGTTTTGTTAGGAAAACAGTGCTAGGAATATGTATGATGTGGTAGTTGAAAATGTAGATGCAGTGAGGCTGTGTAACTATGGATACATACCCTCTCAATAAACACTGTTTCTAGAGACATAGTATTTTCAGCACGTGGAGGAATGTATCATAAACAGGAAAATTACCATCAGCTCCTATGGAGAGGGAACCAGGAGTCTCATGCCAAGGCATGTCACACAGAATGCCAAATCCTCGTGCTACAAAGAAACAGCTCATACTTCCTTGGTTTTTTGTATCTAATAGAGGCAGGTCTTCAACTCCCATAAAGCACAGCTAAGTGGAGTTGTTCTGACTGCATTATCTGAGACTCTAACCCTTATGTACTTACCTGTATTACATTTAGTGACAAGGGTACAAAGAAGACAGAAGAATGCAGGAAGGAACAGCAAGAAAGAAAAGAAAGATTAACTGCTATGTTGAAAAGTATAACAAATTAAAGGAAAATGGGAAAAACAATTTTGTAGAGAAAGAAGCTTTTTCAAGTGAAATAATAAAAAAAAAAGTCAATGTGATAGTCAAGACACTGCTGGTCTGCACTGAAATTGTGCCAAAAGGCCTGTCTTCCTAATAAGATTCCTGAATGAATAAGCAGATTCCAGTACGAAAGAGGAAGAAATCCTGTGTCATTATGAAGAAAAGTATTATCTACAGCAGTATCCTCTTCAGAGACATGACTGACTGTAATTCACAGCAAAGCATCCTTTCATTATAAACTTAGCAGGTTCAGTTTCCTCTCATTTTCAGTTAGTATGGTTAAAACAACTGGCAGCTACTAAAAAAACCCTATAGTAGTACAAAGGCTGGGGGCAGAGGGGGTGAGAGGAAAGGTTTCAGAAAAGAGTGGAGGGTTTCTGTGGCATGGTGCAGTGTGCCTTTGTTCTTACAGTTTGTAAAAGGATGAGAAGAGCATTTTCTACTGCAGGTCCCCAGCCTCTCTTGTCTTATGCTGATATGTGACAAAAAGAAATATTTTTGTCCACTATTGGACACAATCTGGAGCAAAAAGAACTGTTATGAATACTTACTTAATCAAGTCACTTAACCTCCTTGCCTTTCAGTAAAAATCTGGAAATAATATTGACAAACCTTTTAAGTGTTTTGAGATCCTCAAGTGACTTTGCAATTGCTTACGTTTGAATATATTCAAAGTTTTCCAATTCATTGCAAGGATTAAAGTGTGAGAACCAAAATTAATATTTTCTGGTTTTCATTTGCCTTTTCATTGAAGCGGTAGTTAAACTATCCTTGGAAGTTGAAATACTTTGCATTTCTGTTTCGTTGTAAACCTGACAGTGTATTTCATTACTTAAAACTCCCTGAAAATGAAAAGTTTTGAAAAAAAATAAAATATATATTCATATGGCAAGCTGCTTCTGTTACTTGTGAGGAAGTATTAGACATTCTGTCTCCACTGTTCGTAACTGTAGCATACAGTACTGCACTTGAAAAGGTAGCTTGTAACTGGTAGGTAACAAAATGTTCTTTGGGGTAAAAAAAGTCTAAATATACTTAGGATTTCAATCAATGGTGTTTAAGGAGGATTAGAGGAAACAGCTGTCTAAACAAATATTAGGTGTAGAGTGGATGCAGTGGTATAAATTAATAATGCAGTTCTTTATCTGCTGTATGAATGGGAGGTTTTGTGGAGATAAGACGACCTAAACATGGTCACTGCATGCCACCTAGTGGATATTGCAGAGTCTTTCAAAAGATTTTTCTTTTATTGAGAACATCTGTAACTAATCCAGGTGCAATTTAACTGTAAGTGGTTAGTTTTACTCGTTTTTACCATTAAACACTATCAGTTATCTTCTTTATTTTTTTCATAGATTTTCGGGGAGAGTTTTTCCACCTTTTAAGTGCCTATTAGATCTGGTAAAAATCAGTTCAGCTTTTATTTAATGCAATTTGCCACTAATATCCATTTCCAAAGACTTGTTAAGTCATTCAGCAACAATTAACCACATATTAACACTTAGTTTGACATACTGAGCTGTTACTGTAGAAGTGAAGAGGTTTCTGTACAAATATTGTGGCAGAAGAAGCTATGTTCAGCAGTAAGGATTTCAAAGCTCCTTCCAGAACTCCTTTATTATATAGGATGTGCTTTTGTTAAAGCCCCTTTTCTTTTATCCCTGAATATTTTCTTAATGAGAGGCATATACAAAGAAAATGTCAAATTATTTCTGATGGCTAATAAAAGGTCATAAACCCTCTCCATCTTCTTTTTCTGTGCATGTCATGTATCTCCACCTTCCTCAGACCTCACACATGCTTATCTCTTGGACTGTCCTTTCTCTTTATTAGGGAAAGGAAAATTGCTTTTTGGTCCACTGGATTGTTTATTTAGTCGTAGATGTTCAGGTGCTGTCAATTCTCACAGCTCTAAAGGTTCCCATGAGATGACAAGGTTTTAGGCAGATATAGGTCAATCTGAATATATTTTCTGACTGGTTTTATGCTACGTGACCAGCTTACATGCTTCCACTTCACAAGCTTTTTTAAAATTCCACCATCATCACAGCTCCCACTGCAGTCATCTCCTCGGCACATAAACCAAGGGATGAGTCTATGACTCTGATACTACATTTTTCAAGTAAGTGCCACAATGGCTACTGGAGCAAAGAAATATTAAAATACTTGGCAAAGTCAAGCTTCCCCTGCTTTGCTTCCTCCCGATTTTCATCACTGAACAGTAAATCAAACAGCAACATCACACTGAGCAGAACAAAAAATTTCTGTTTCCTTTTCATTCACTTAGCTTTGAAAAGACAATTTTTTGTTTCCTTTTAATTAGTGCAACAGAATGGAAATCTTGAACGTGATCAATGGCTCTGAAAACAAACATTTAAAACATGTATTAAGAAGTCACAGACCAGTAATCTGCACGGACTACTTTGAAAAGTTTTCTCAAGAGATATGAAATACTACCATAGGAGGTTGTTAACGTGATGCATGAGTTAATGGCAAAAGTGAGAAGGAAATCGGTCTTTCCATTAATCAGGCAAAGTTTACGGATGAAAATCTAGGAAGGTAAAATACCACAGCAGCACATGGGCCAGTTGATTTGATGCTCTGCTTCATAGGCAGCTACCTTTCTTTTTAGCTCTGCCTAGCCTGGTGCTGTGAATCACAAGAGCTGCTAATGGAATCAGGCCCAAACTGTACTAATAAGAGTCTTTGTAAGGCCACGGAGTCTCTCCCAGGACAAAGCTATCCACTAGAGTCACTGGCACACAGAGTCACCACCATTTCCTACAGCAGGGCACATCAGATACTAGGGCAGAATCTACATTGTTAATTGTCTGGCATAATACAACTAAAATCAGGAGAGCAGAAGAATGTCCCTGGATATATGCCTCTTGCTTCAAAAAATGTCATCTTGGCATTTGTCTAATAGCAGAAGACCATTATCTTGAGACAGCTTTCCATTAATAATATCTCCTAATTACTTTAAATGCTTGCAGCCTACAAGGAATATATGGGCAATGGAGACAGGTTAGATTAGAAATGTGTTTGGCAGAAATCTAAGTAGTAGAAAACAAATGTTTCAAACTACTTCGAGGGGAAAAGAAGGAAAAGTTACTTAGAGGCAGTTCAAATTTGGGTTTGGTCACTTTTGTCTGTACTTTTGCAAGTGGATGTATTAAGCTTGGGTTTGTTTGGGGGATTTTACCCAGTATCTTGTTAATTTACACTGCTTATATCATGGTACCTGGTAACTCATCATCTAAAGTGTGTCAGTAAGTATTAGTGCATTATACTATGAGGCATACCGACATTTATTGTGATTAACATTTTTTTACATTCAGAATTCATTGCCTACCATAATACCTAAAGACATAGAGAAGAGGCAGTTTGTGTGCATCTATGCATATGTACGCATGTATATAAATATATATATATGTGCTTACATGCCCTATTAGAATGCGTGATTTATTTTTTGGATCCTGGTGATTGAAAATCAATTGTGGAAAATGGTAGGCTGCTGTTGATTTGTAGTTTTTAGCATACAGACCATTATCGTCCATTGTTTTAAAAGTGTTGATTCATTGTTCCGCTAGTTAGTGGCTATCACTGCTTGGCATTTGCGTTTAGACAAAAAAAAGGCATGGTACAATACCACTACGCTGTGAGATTCTGATCCAGCAAAACAATATATAAGCAACTTCATTACATTAGTGAGTCAGTGAAATCAATAGGGCTCAGTGAATAAAACTATTCATCTATTTGCAGAATGGCATCCATAATATCACACATGGCTGATCAAAAAGCAGTACATAAAGCTCCTAACCTGCAAATCTGTCTAGCTTCATAGATGTAAGTACCTTAGCAGTGTCAGCAAAGTGTTAAGTGAAACTGTGAACATTTACAAAGAGTGGAGGAATCAAGACTTGCACCTATGGAATCTCTGTGTAGAAGAAGTACATGTTTAATGTAGGCAAAAAAAAAAAAAAAAAAAGAAAACTTTCATTGCTAAAATAACTTCCCAGTTGGAACTGAGTAACTACATATTTGAGAAAATACATGCTACACCCCAAAATATCTATGAGGTGGTTGTTTTGTTCAATAAATCTATTTTCAAGCGAAGGGAAAATCCAGCTCTGAGTCACAGACAAAAATACTGCCTAGAAATGGGGGAAACATATTGCAAATTTTCCTGTTTTGTAATAGCTGTGAAAGCATTGTAGTGTTGGGTCCAACCAAGAGATTTATAAGAACTATATCAGAGAAAAATAACGTTACAGTAGGTGTGGTAGTTCTTCTACTGAAATTGTAGTGATACATGTGTGTTGCAACTACAGCAGACCATAATGATGCTGCCACCTTCTGATAAGAGCTGCTTATTGCCTAAGGTAATTTGCTCCTATTTTCCAGCACCCAAGGTGTTGTACCTGCAGTAGTGAAGCTCTGCATTTTTAATTTTGTGTGTAACCTGAAAGATTAATAAGCGTATTGTTATTCTCAGATAAAATATGTTTCTGGATTCCCAAAAGGCTGAAGCAAAATGTCAAGTTTTGCTGAGTCTTTATAACTTGTTTATTTAATAGCTTTGATAATATAGTTTTAAAATAGGTGTACAAAGTGGGACTTGTGTTTTATTAGCAAGTCAAGCAGGCAGGCAGATTTTTTTGTTTGTTTGTCTTGGTTTTTTGTTCAGATGTTGCTGTATTTATTCTTTGATTTGGTTAGAACACATTTTCACTGGTGTACTGAAATAAACTCTGGTTGGACTCGATGATCTTCAAGGTCTTTTCCAACCCAAATGATTCTAAAAACTGCTAGTGCAGTGACTGTGTATTTGTCTGGTTGTGCATGTGGTGGTGCGTCTGGTCACGTACATCATGTGATGCTGTTTCGGGGGGCTTAATGATCATCTCTATGAGCTAAGAACCAATGGATCTCTCAAACATTTTTCAGATTTTGATCAGGTGAAACCATGAGTAAAGAGGATGGTAATTCGGCTGTTATTACTGATAAAAATAATTACAGTCTACTATCTTTTTACTCTTAAATATTGATTAAAAGGCTTGGTAAACCAAATTATAGTCTGGCCACATTGTACTGTGGATCTGTTCCCTCAAACGTTGTTGCAAATGAGAATAGACACAGAATTGAATAGATTAGCTTTTGCTTTTGCTGAAGAAGTAGGCTATCAACATGTTTGAGTGCCACGGTAAGAGGCACCCGGTTCAGAGGCATTTACCAGTGGCTGGTGCCTGGTATGGCACACTGATATCACTGCCCTTTGTGCTGGTTTGAAGTGACCTGGTCCCTTGTGCCCCCTGCGTAAGGGAGCATATAGTAGGAGACAGATAGAAGCACTTGGCTGCTGCAGGGGTTACATGTCTTTCAACACAGCTCCTTTGAGTCTGTAAACCATGTGCCAGAGAAAAAACAGTTGCATTCCAGATGTGTGGCATGCTGGTCCCATTCTGACAACATAAAATATAAAAAGCAGGAAACAGCAGGTAGAAGTAGAGTGTCTGTACAGGAGCAAAGGTGCTGTACAATTAAATAAACAATTATATGTCCTGGGAAATCCAGCAGGAAAAATTGCAATTTTTAATGAAGAACCTCTCAGAGTAGATCAAAAAAAATAATAAAACATTTGTCAGTGTGTCTGAATGGTTCTCTTTAGTAACAACATCTTGTCTTTTAGCCAATGAATGGTTTGTTGCATCTGTTTTCCGGGCATTTCATTCTGTTTTTCCCCCATGAGCAGACTAAGAGAAGCATCCAACTAGCGCATCATTCTGAAGCAACGTTCTCCGATTGCTTCTGCATTTTAATGTGTGTTTCATTCTGATCAAATCAGACAATAAGAAAAACTTTGAAATCCAGTAGGGCATTCTCCAGTAGGATGGGAAAGTAATAGTGGCATGTATAACATCTTCATAAGCAAGAAAGGAAGATACTGTCTTGATAAAACTAGTGTGACATGTTTTCAAAACTGGTTAGGAAATCAATAGCTCACAGTGAAAATAGACGTACGTATCAAATAGGATTTTGCCAGGGCTAGTCAGCTTTGGTACTCTTCAATATTTTCATTAGTAACTTGGATAATGGAATAGAAAATATGCTGGTTTTTTTAGACAACACAAAATAGGGAGAGATTGAATTATTTTGGAAGCTATGCTTTGAAGTTAGAATGTTCTTGCCTAGCTGGAGAAAAAGCTGGAAAAAATCTTTTCAACAAATAGAATGTCATAAACTGAGGCAGAGAGAAAACAATGTACAAAGATGAGTAAGGGTTAAGGTCTCATTTGAGCTTGTTCTGGTGCCAGATTCTGCCTTTTGAGAGCTGTATAGACCAGCCAAAGAAAGTCATAAGGGAAATGATAAAAGTGATAGTTTAGGAAGCATGAGTTGGAAGAACCAACTGAAAAACTTAACCTAACCTAGCCTAGCCTAAGAATGAGCACACAGAAGGACAGGCATGGTAATAGTCTTTAAATCATAAAAAGATGCTACAGAGCCAAAGTAAATCATCCGCTCCCTATGTCTGTAGTAGAAAAAAGGAGAAGTATTGGGTACATATTGCAGGAAGAAAGACTGGAGAAAGAGATTTCTAAAAAATGAGAAAGTTCATGCATACATTGCCTGGAAAGCCTGTGAAGTCCCATGGTTTCAGTTTTGAATACTAGACTAGACAGAATTAATAGAAGGAAGAAGATGTTGACTCCTTGTGGTTGTCTCTTGGATGACTTTTCTACAATTCTACTGAATTAGATAGTTTTGTTTGGGAATTTGTTTGAAAATTATGACTTGCTTCAGCATCTGAACAAGCAGATGAGTAGTTAACAAAATCTGAAGAGGGTAACGTGTTTTCAAAGTTTGTGGCTCATGAAGATAACTTTTTGTTCTCGAATGTAGTAATTGAAATACATGATCTTTGCAGATAAAGTTGAGTCCAACCTAGCTTCAAAATTCATCTGGGCAAATGGAGCTTGAGAATTACTTATTTTTAATCATGTACTGCAAACCTGAGACAAAAGAAACATCCTAACCTATGCATACCCCTGCAATGAGTGATTCATTTTAGCTATCAAGTTGATAGAACCTTTAGATTTACTGTTTTTCAAGAAGCAGCAAAAGATATACAGAGAATTATGAGATAATGTCACTTGAATAGAATATTGCCAAGCAATAATGGTTGTCTATCAGAAAATTAAAGCTATTACATTTGTAAACACTGGAAGTGTCAAGGGAAGCACAAACATTTATTTCCGGACCAGGAGACGTAGCTCCTGTCAAGTCATATTGTGAGGGCAACTTATTTTTGGTGTATCTGATGATTGATGCAGATTCTATTGTTTTATTTGAGGAATGGTTCAGGACTGCACCATCACTGAATTACTGCAATTTGTTTGTTTGGACTTCAGACTTCTCTGACATTATGTTGGGGAAATGTGACTTTTTATTTCTGGCTGATTATGAGTTTGAGTGAATCTATATTTATTTCTGCAATTTGCAGTGTGCAAAATAGTCATCTCAGAAAAAAACCTTCCTTTGCAGACAATGTTATTCATTGATTCATTTTTATTTACTTTTTTTTATTACTCCAGAAACTGCCACGGAAGTATGATTTACAGGTTTGGGATTTTTCTTTTTTTTTTAATGTATTAGAACAAATTATCCAGTTTATATTGAGTTTCTCACATAAAAGTTAAATAGAAGCATACAGACATACTGTAGTAATGGAACCCACATGTCAGAGGACAAGAGCTCACCCTAACAAATAAAGGAAGGGAGATGGGGGGTCTACAGTGTATAATTACACCGTTTTTGAGTTCCTTTGACACCAAGTAGCCAGTTTAGCATATTTCTTATATCAGGCTTGAATATGCCCTAAACTACAGCCCAAAGTCATTAGAAATCCAGGATCTTGGTTCAATAAATTTTGGCTTCCTGGCTTCTAAGTCCACAGAAATGCCACCTATGAGCAATGTCTCTTTTGGCAACAGAGTCACAGTCCCATTGTGTCTACTTCGGGACAATTTACAGACTCTTTGTAGTCTAGAGGAAAACCAGAAGCAAGAATATGCCTCTTCTTTTGCAATTAAAGGTTTGTAAGTTCAGTTACTGTGCAATGTGTAAATAACAAAAAGACAAATTAAACACTGCTGGTCAACAGCTGTAACTTTTTATTCCCATGTTTTTAGGATGCATATTGTCATTTTAAGAAATCTTGCACATCTGAAAAAAATGTAAAAAGCAATTCTAGTTCTCTGTAGGTACATAAGCTCTTTCCAGATTTCAGCAAGGACAATGTAGCACAAAGGAAATACATGTGGGCTTACCTTAAGGAGAGTCTTGTTCATATTTCTCTTTCATGGAAGCTTAAATGTGGCGGATGGCATAGAAAGCATAACAGTCAACTCTTGCAATTCTCATAGTATTTTGTGAGTTTCTTTTATAAGGACATCTGTCTTAGAGTCTTAATGTTAGAGCAGAATCTTGAGCCCCACTAAAAGAAGCATTTTTTGGCCTTTATGCTTGCAATGGAAAGCTTGAATATATGAACTTCAGAAGTAAATTTCAGATTCCTGACTGCATGATTTGGTCTAGCAGTTCAGTGAGACTGAAAGGGGCATTCTTGTCTGAGTGGTACCCAGTCACAGGAATAGGAGGCAAAGGGCCCACACAGAAATACAAGAAGTTATGTTTAATGTTGGATAAAACTGTAAGGGTAATTGAACACCGGAACAGGTTGCCCTGACGTGGTGGAAGCGTCTCCATTCTTGGAGACAGTCCAAACCCAGCAGGACACAGACCTGAGCAACCTGCTGTATCTACCTGACAGTGCTGTGAGCACCACAGTTGGACTAGGCAATCTCCAGAAGCCTCTTCCAAACTCAGCTAGTCCCTGCTTCCTTGTCTCCTACAGTCAAATTCGTATTTGCCCATGTAGCATCTAGACTTTCGTACCAGGTACTGAAGAGAAGGAGTCATTGATTTTAGCTAAAATGGACTGTGGGTTCTTTCTTGGCTGCTTGCATACATAAAAGCACAAGAATAAAGGAGGACAAAATATTACAAAATAATGACAAACCTCCACTCTGGCAACATTTTCTGATGCCATTCAAGGAAAGAGAAAGAAGGGGAAAAGTAGTGGGAAAGAAAGAGTGAAAAAAAGAAATCAAAATTGCAATATTGTTTTTCCTCAAACATGAACAGAGAGGTGTGAGAACGAAGCTCACCCCTTCTGTGCACTGCTGCTGTCAAATGCTGAACAGTCCTCTTAAAACTGTGTTTAGCTGAAACTAGAGAAGGAAGCAAAGAAAGACAGTGTACAGAAAACATGAGTCTCATTTACACTACGTTTCCCAATTGACTCTTCAATTTCCTATCATGCAGCCTTTAATTGCTCTTGGCTTTGACCTTTAATGCAATTCTCCAGCACTAAAGTGTTCGGCATCTCTCAATTGAGTCAGGAAGCTATGGGTACTTCATGGTTGATTCAGTGCTAGAAGACCCTTTTGAAGTGTTATCTTTCATCTCAAAATGACTTCAGATATATTCTACATAGTGTATTGCTTGGGCAGTGAGGAATGAAGCAACGGATTTGCCTATGATTCTGACCTTTGCTTTCCTGCTGTAATAAAATCACAGTAAAGGATAGCCAGAGATCCATGGGCACAAAATAGTCGGTTAGGGATAAGTTAGTGCTAGGTGTAGCCTTCTAATATAGTTTATCATTTTACTGCTGCAGGAATTCTACTATGATTACAAGTCAGTCAACTTTACTGAAAATCTGAAGACCAGCACCTTACTACTTATACCTCCCTGCCACTGAGACTGAGAATTTCTCGGTGCAGAATGGAGTGCCCACAAGGACTTAGAGGGAATCATGATTGCCTCCTCAACTCCTTGCTGTTTGAAGGGAAGAAGTGTGGCTGCTATACTAGCAGAGAGAATGTGACGCGATATCAGTTTGAGATTCAGGCATCTGAAAACAGATATTAATTGTTATATTTTAATTACGTATTATTTGCAATAGGGAAGAAAGTCTTTCTGAGTAGTTGAGACATTTTACTGGAAACATATGTTACTGTTGCTTGAGAAACATAGTTTCAGTTCCCTGCTCAGACTTAAATCCTTGCATGATCTTGAATGATTTGGGAGCTTTTAGTCCTTCATTCGTCCATCTCTAAAAAAGGGATGGTAAAACTTCCCCTCTTCACAAGGATGGTATGAAGATACAGGTATTCCTGTAGGCAACCTCATCAGTTTATCTGGTAGTGGCATAGACCCACCTATAAAATGTGGCTGTGCAACCCATTCAGTCAAGCAAGGCATATTATTACCTTCAGCACAGTGCCATGTAAATTTCTTCTTGTGACACTGTCACAGAAAGTGTGTATCTGCCTTCATACAAACCAATCTAATCCTGACCGTCTCAAATAGCTTTGGGAGGGATTATAACAAAGGAAATCCAGAGGAACTGCATTTGGAGTACATCTATATCATCGATTGTTTCTCAGCTGATATCATATCATTATTTTTAGCCTAAATTCACGGTTTTAAAGGGGTTTATGAACTTTTGCACAACACTGATTCACAGCAAACAAGTCACTGAGCTGGAAACAATTTCTCTCAAAGCTGGAATAGTTCTTAGCACTCATTGCTTGGGGCTGTCATCTTCTGTAGTGCCTCAAATAGTCCAAATAAAAAAAGAGATTCCTACATGTTAAAGACTACTAGAAAGTAAAGAGATAGTGGGAGTGTAGGTAAAGAAAATAATTTAGATAGCCTGAGAGTACTAGGATCTGTATAGTTTTAAAAAAGGGTCATCATCTGCCCCAGAAACTTTTCAATTGCTTCTAGAAATAATACAACAAATGACACAGAGATGTAGAAACAACCACAAAAAACCTACAAAAATTCATACAGCTTGTCACTTTAGATCTACTCACATTTTAGTGATCAAAGTTAAAACTAAAAAAATATATATAATAGTAGAAATTATACATGGAAATTTGTGCACCTTTTTCAATGCAAGGGAACTTCTATTACTCACCTTTTTTAGGATATATTATATGTGAATTCTGTGCATTTACTTTACAAAGATATAAACTTCTACATGAGAGGAAGATGAATAAAAATCTGGTTGAAATGCTTTGAGCAATGAGGTTATTGTTCCAAAGAAGACAAAAAAGGCAGTTCTGGCTCATGCTTTGTTGAAAATAGTCATGTAACTTTCCATTTTGTATTTTTCCAAAGGTTAATACAGCAGCCTGAAAATGGTAAATAATTACAGTAAAGATTGCATATGCTAATGTCTCCTGGCTCATTGATTCAGGGGCCAATAATATTTCTCTTGATTTTCTGACTTCATGCTCCCTTTAAAGTATATATAGCTTCTGAAATGATGAATTTATAAATTCAGAGACTTAATGGAAATACTTTTACGTGTTTCTTACTCCATATTCAAAGCAGGTAAAATTATTTCATGTGGTGGCAAACAACAGCATCTGTCATGTCAATATGTCTTTTATTCCATCGTGGCTCCTTGGGTTAGATGGATTGCTACTGTCATGAAGGTTTTATTCCCCCTTGTGCCGAAGGAAGGATTCAGTTATCAGAGTGTGTGATCTTCTCTATGTCAAGGCATCAGAATTTCGCTAATTCAAGTTTAAGAAAGCTAAACTTGGGAAGATAAGTTTCCTATTGCACTGGTAGGTCCTCATCTAGCCATGCCACTTCTTAGGCAATGACAAGCTTCAGCCAGACTGAGCTGTAGCCTTAGACAGGACGGTGCCATCAGCCTTCTCAAGAAACGTTCCCTTCACAAAACCTCTCTGGCAAACAGTGCCGTGTGTCTGACCAAGTTACACGTGTTCAGGCCCTTGGTTTGACTCTCAACCAGCATGTCAATCCTTGCTGTGATGATTTCATCACTGTATTTCTGGGGGTATGTGCTTGATAAAGATCACATTTTGGTTTCTGGCGTCTTTGTCGTGAAGGTTTACCACCACAAAGGAGACACTGAATTCTGTCATTCCAAGGAGGAAGGTTCAAGCCTTTTCTTGGTCAAGCATCTTTTGCCACAGGGAAAGGATGGCAGACAAACAGACCTGGAACAAAGAGCCCAGGGGGAGATGTATGGACACCTCTTCCCTGGCCACTGGATGGAAAGCAGCAGTAGGAAGACCAACTACTGCACCGAGACAGGTGCAGCTGCCTTCTCGCTCCAGTAATATCCTTGTTCCACTAACCCTCAGAACTGGAGACAGCCTTACCCTTGGGTTCTGGCATAGGCAAACAGCACAGTGAGACCATGCCTATTCCAGTAGTCCTAGCGACTGCCTGTTTGCACAAGCTGGCCTGATATTAACACCATTTTCTATACACCATGCTCACACGTTGCATAAGGAGGACATTACTGAGCTTGGAGTTTCAAGAAAGCCAAGATGAACTTGGGCAAACTGTAGTAAATGATGCTTTAAGAAACGTGATTTCTAATCCTGTCCCCACCATGGGTAGATATATGTACCGTAGCAATGTGGCAGAGTGGCACATGGAAAGACCAGAGGTTTAACCCTGTATCTCAGCAGTTTGTATGTGCCCATCCACCTGTTTGCAGCAGTTGACTTAGGCAAACCAGCTGACTATTTCTGCTGAAATTATTACCCATGGAAGCATTAATTATGTTGTATTTAAATAGTAATTGCTACACCTCTGACATACTTTCACTTCTTTGAAACAAATAGGAGCTGTATGCCCCTCTGAGAGATACTGTTCTTGGCAGAATGCTGCAGGTTCAGCTAGGAACCATGGGGCAGCTTGCCAGGAGCTCATGTTCACAAGATTTTCACCAGAACCATGAAAACAATACTTGGTTCTTGCAAATCACTTTTCATCTCTACAGCTTAAATTGTATTACAAAGATGGCAACTAGCATTAAATCATTGGGTATAACTGGAGGTGAAGTTAATTGTTTTTTCCTTTTTGTTCTTTTTAAATTAAAACATGTTCTAGAGCACATTTAGCAGTTTCAAAGCAAAGAGAAATCTTACGGCTTTTGCTTGTTTGTACACATCCATTATGCACAGAATCCTAAATATACTAATATATACAGATGGTGACAAAGTCCACTCACAGCGTCTATGCAATGAGTGCATCCTGTGCGCTGCTCAGGGATATTGCACAGAGTCACCATGAGACTCAAATAATGGACCAGCAAGGAACACTTTGCCAGAAAACATTTTCAGGTCAGGATATTGCCTCAGCTAGCTTGCCCTGATGAAAATGTTTACTGAATTTATAGCATATCGCTACAGTAAGCCGTGGATGTCTCTTGCGAAATTAATAACCTTTGCTTCAGTGACCAAGAAGTCAGTCTTGTTTAACTGCTCCTCTTGCGTGCTAAAAAACAATTTGACAATACCCCACTACTCTATTTTGCTAACCCCAAAAAGTTAGATCACTAGGGTGGTTTTGGCTGGGCTGAAGTTGACTTTCTTACTAGGAGCTGGTATAGTGCTGTGTTTTAGATTTGGGATGAAAACAGTGTTGGTAAAACCCTGGTGTTTTGGGTTGTTGGTAACCCATCAAGGCCTTTTCTGTTTCTCACACCACCCTGCCAGTGAGCAGGCTGGACTGCACAAGAAGCTGGGAGCGGACACATGGGGGACAGCTGGTCCCAACTGACCAAAGGGATATTCCATGCCGTATGACATCATGCTCAGCATATAAAGCTGGGGGAAGAAGAAGAAAGGGGGGAGGAGGGATGGCATTTGGAGTTACAGCATTTGTCTTCCCCAATAGCCATTAAGCGTGATGGAGCCCTGCTCTCCTGGACATGGCTGAACACCTACCTGCTGATGGGAAACGGTGAATGAATTCCTTATTTCGCTTTGCTTGTGCGCACAGCTTTTGCTTTACTTATTCAACTGTCTTTGTCTCTACCCATGAGGTTTTTCTCACTTTTACTCTTCCAGTTCTCCCCCTCCATCCAAACTGGGCGGACTGAGTGAGCAGCTGTGTGGTTCTAGCTGCTGGCTGGGGTTAAACCACGACAGACATTTTTCCTTCCTTTCTGATGGCCAGCAAAATGGAAGCTGTGCCTACACAGATATTACTGTCTTGTTCTTTATCCTTGTAAAACATTAAAAACTAGTAGTCTCAAATACCTTCATACACTTTAGAAAGGTTTACCTTAGGGTTTTTTGCTTGGTTTCTTCGTTTTTCATAGGTATTTCTTTTTTTCCCAGGTAGTAGCATTATTCCAGGTGTTTTATATCTAGAGGATGTATTTCTAGATGTCCAGGGCACACTGAGTATTTAGGTTTGATTCTTTTATTTTCTTACCATGTAAACAGAAGCAAGGAGAATTTCTAAGCTGGAGGCAAGCACGCAGACAGAAGCTCAGTGGAAAATGGTTAAAACTTTTCATGAAGGGAAAGAAGGCTTCTGAGGAAAGGTTAAAAAAAAAGTTTGGATAAAATCACAATTGACTGACAAAGTGGAGGTGCTTAACAGCCACAGAAGTTTGAAGTGAGCACAGAGAGTTTGGATACTATATCAAAGGATACTGGACCATAGTCCTCGTTGTTCTTTCTTCCTGGGATTTATGGCTTGTTATGCCACGGCACAGCAAGGAACTGCACTGAGCAGCAAGTGTGAAACCTTTCACTGCAAACACATCTTTGATTTCCTGTCTGAATAATATTATGGGAAAAGTTTCTTAAAGAATTTTATTAAAAGGTAAATAAATAGTAAATAATGGTAGAAGTGAGGTAGAATTATAAGGAAAGAAATCAGCTAACGTCCAAATATTGTTTCGGTATTTAGAGCACACATTGAAAGTCTATGTTGTAGTCAAGGTGCTATTTATATCTTGTATGTGCAGAGTTTACACTAGAAATGAGTTTATAATGGAAAGTATGTTGGCTTATGAGTGTGCCAGTATCTTTTTTCCAACAAAATCTAAATTGAGACATTTAAACAGAGGTGTTTGCAGTAGAGGACTAGTGTTGAAGGCCTTTTTTTTCTTTTCTTATGACCAATTTGAAATCCTTCATAAAATACGTGTGCCAGTCCTTTTATAGTAAAAATTAAGGGAATTTCTCTGCTCTTAAATAGCATCTGGCTTTGCAGACTTTGATGTCCCAGTTGTAAAGTAGAGGTCACCCACTAACTCACACCGTAACTGCAAGGAACCGTGCACAGCCACCACACATTCTCAGTTCTTTCTCTGATTTTGATTTTCTCCTTTTGCTCTCACTCTGCACCCAAGAGATGCAATCTGTTGCAACTATCCTCGGCTTTATGGAGAACGATCTGTTGACTGGTGATTTGTGGGCATGAATGTTAGACTTGACTCAGTCTCCACTCCTGTTCCTCTCCTTGTTTCAGCAGGGAAACTTGTTGCAGTCGTACTTTTGCCCTTACTGCCAAAGTCTAGACTCCAATCTGCTTTGCTTTGTATAGCATTTATGCATTTAGAGCTGCACTACAGCTGAGGAAGAGCCATCTGCCCTTGAGTCACCCATGTGAAGCACACCTAGAACTGAAAAGCACCAGTCAGATGCTCAGCCAAAAAGTGTTCCTCTCCTCTCCCCCAGCTCCTTGCCTATATTCTTGGAGAAAAACCTTACTTCGTTGCTGCAATTGCTCTCCCCTTCCCATAGGAAAGTATCACATTTCTTTAATTGTTTTTTCCCTGCAGCACATCTGACACACTGTGACTCCCTGAGAGTGAAATGCCTCTGGTATCTAACAGCAGGAATTGTTCCATCTTGACACCGAAAAAGATCAAAGCTAAATGCCACAAGTTAGTCTAGAAATGCAAGGAAAATGGTCCTTACTCTACATTTATATAAAATAGATCCATGACTATACCTCAAAAGACGTGTCATGTAAATTTCAGATGAAAATAGCAGGGTTCAAAGGCATTAATTCTACGTAGTGTAATCTTTTAGTGGCATGTTGGAGGTGCAAAATTGTTCTTCATTAAATGCAGGCTTCATATACATGCTTTTATGTCTATGTCAGATTTAATTAGAGCAATGACCTGATTTTTTAGAAATAGATTTCTACATTCTACAGCCTTTCCAGTGAGACTAGATTATTAAAAAGCTCATTTATTATATTTATGCTGTTCAGATTATTTCTTTTTAAGGCTCATGAAAGTAATTTTTAATTAGTATCCATTCCTCAAATTGACGAAAAGACAAAGGGATATTTTATAAGATTATTATCGTGTGTCAGACAATTAACCATGTTTTTTAATCATCTGCTAACCTCAGTGGCACTTTTTTTACTAGTTTTTGCTATAGTACTAGCTGTGGCCCAAAAAATTACAAACTCTTCTCCCCTGGATGTGCAGTCCCTGTGAGAACGTTAAAATAGCAGTTGTATATGAATAACCCATTTTAGGCACAGACTAACCATTATACAAGTATGAAGGAGGGGTGGGTGTGGAAGTTGCAGCTGGGACCTGCTCAAGTCCATGCTGTGAATTTCCAATCCCAGAGAACATCAAGTTAATAGTTTGTGAGTAACTATTCACTTTCTGCCTGGATCTGTATTAACTGTGCAGGTCGTCATTCTTTTTTTCAGGGCAGATAATGATGTGTCTTGATGCTTCAAGAGTTATAGAGACAAATTATTTTATTGCAGATTTTCTGTTTGGTAATTTCTCTCCTTAAGTAGATATCTCTGGAAAGAGGATGAAAAAATCCTTTCATGCTGGTTTACCTTAACAGCTTTTACTTTTGCCATCATGTCAGCCCAAAGCATGTCCTGCTGTATCAGAGTGTGTTCAACAGCCAAAGCTGGAATGGCGATCCATACATATGTACATATACATATACATGCACACATATACACCTATCTAAATATTTGTGTGTGCATATATATGTAGCATTGTGTATGTTTCACCTTTTTTCCTGTTGTGGCTCAGGCAGAGCATCTGTCCTCCAGTTCACAGTAATAGCAGCTGCTGGAGCAGCAAATACCCCATCAAGGCCAAAACTAGGGGCAAATTGCTGGGCTGGCTCAAGCCTGCAATCTGTAGGCTTTCTGCAAGGCACCACAGGCACAGGAGAGCGGGACTGTAGCTGCTCCACAAATTACTTGTCCACTGTGTCATGTACCATTGATGCAGTTGCACAAGGGTAAGAAACGCAGGCTTTCTGTAGTAGAGTTTACTTTGCTCACCAACTGCTGTCAATTAAGGTCTTGGAGGCTTTTTTCCCTCTTGTAACGATTCCTACATTAAGACTGACCTGTCAACATTGCTCTACCTATCTAGCTAAATCAACAAACCTTTTCTAGTGTAGATTAAATTTAATTAAGGATTAGCACAGCTCCCAGTCTCTTGTTTGGCAGCCCTCAGGCTGGGAGGTGGAGCTCTGATAGGGTTAGTTTATGGAGGTCTTCACAGGGATAGCTTTTTTTTTTTAACCCTTGCTATTTGACTTTTTAAAAACCATGCCCTGTCAAAACAGCCCGGATAATGGCATTTAGGCTGTGAACCTTGACATTTGGATGTAAGTGAATTTCTGCATTTGGCCTCTGAGAAAGCAATTAAACTGAGCTGACCATACAAGATTGAAACTACTCATTGGTAAGAGATCCTAGAACAGGGACCCACGACCTGTGTGCTCTGCAGGTTATGTAGCTTGGGAAATTTCTTCAAGTCACTGAGATGAAGTAGAAGCCGGTATCTCAGTTTATTTGATAATTTATGGTCCTAGTGGAAAATCACAGCCCTAACTTCTAAAAGCAATAAGGAAATGGTAAACCTTGCTGATGCTTGGCACAGATCTGTCATGGTCTTACTTAAGGTAGGTGATGTTACATGTGCTGTGGAGAAAAATTACGATTATTCCATAGTACAGACTATGGAGCATCTGAGAAGAAATGAGCAGAAATACCAACTTTCCAGGGCAATCCTTAGTAGATCCTCCTGTTTTCTCCTCTTCCCTGTGGGGCAGTGGAGGCTAGTGGCAACAACCCCTGCCATTAGCACACGAAAGGGCAAACCAGTCCGTGTTCCACTAGCAGCACTTTGGGGCAGGGAGTCTCCACTCTGACAATTTTGGAGAGGAGTAATGCATTGTTTCCACTGCTTTTCAGTTCTTCACCCCAGGCCACTGTTTTAACACCCCTATTTGCAGTGAGTGGAGCTTCCTATGGAAATTTTCCTGTTGTTTTTGCAAGTAGTTTGTCACTCTAGTCTCTGGGACAGGTGCCTGGTGTGAAAGTATCAGTGAAGCTTTGGTAGCTGGAAAAAAGAACACAAGAAGGGCACTGTGTCAAGGCAGAAGTCAAGGTTTCACAGTGTCCGATGATCACTTGCAGTAACTGCTTAGGGAAAGAATATATATTCCAAGAAAAAGTGCTGGAATAGTGCAGATCTTCTCTGGCCTGTTTCCAACAACTTTGTAAGAGATCGCTATCTAGCATATGACTGTTCCTAGGATTCCCACCATCCTTCACAGTGTGACAAACCCTCTCTCATAAGCACAGCTTCGCTTCAGGTGTGAGGATGTGGATTGGGTAGCACTGGGTGGAGGGTGTTCAAAGCTTTGACAACTGCTATTGGAGACTCGGAATTACTTCTGTGAAGTTGAAACAGCCTGCATAATCCTGAAGACATTAAAGCACAAACAAAAGCTTCTCATTTATTCTGGATGACTATAGAAATGCTGATCCCTGCAATTAACTTGGTTGAGTGGCACCTGCAAAAAGTATGTTAATCACACCTGTTTGCCTTTTATTTAAACTGGATAACTTGGGTGTCTCTGAAACCCCATCCATTTTGAGCCTGCCAGTGTTGCAGGTATTCTTATTGACTAAGCAAGGATATGGCCTTGTCTGGCATAATCCAAATCACTACAATTTCCATGTTAACTGAGTTTTCCAATTCAGAGATTGTCAAGAATACCTGTTGTTGAGTCTATGGACTTTTTTTCTGAAATCTGCACAGGTTTACTTTACCTGAAGGACTGACCAAAAGCCAGCAGATATTGCTGGCAGCCAAAATAAATATCAGAAGAGTTCAATTAACAATGACATTGATTTTTTTTAATGTCTTCTGTTTTATGTTATACCTCAACAAATTAAAACCCACCCTTAGGCTGTTGTTCTTACAGTGTCTATATTTCTGTATACTAAACCCAACTGTGTATTGTCTGTGGCTTTCCACACACTTTTTCTTAATGTATGCTTATATGGTTACTTAATTTTTGTAATGCAGAATATAAGTGTTTCCTGGATGTAGATTCTGCAGTCACATCTTCCTAGACCTGAATACATCTGAATCTAAAATATGATGTACTTTTCTTCTTGTACTAGGCGCACTGAACTGCATACTCTGCAAGCTGTTTTGCTTAGACAAATTAAGAGAGTTTTATTTACTATGATGTAATATGTTCTGCATTATGATTTTATCCAACAGTTGCAAATTATTCAGTTAATCACAATTCTATGTTTTACATTTTCTGAAATTTACTCAAACCATTATACTATTTCCTTATGAGGATGGTAAACCAGGATAGTGTGTTGGGAGGAGCTCCTGTATGTTTTTTCCCATTATGTCTTTGATTTACAAGTATGTATCGAAATTCTCTTTATTTTCTCAACTTAATATCCTGAGGTGTTCTTCTTAGTGGCCCAGAGTGGAAATGGGACTGCCATTTTCCTTTATTTTTATGTTATCCTAAATCTCAAAAGCATCACAACTAAAATGCATTGTGGAAAGATTGCATTGCCGTACCATACTTCTGGAATATAAGAGCTGTCTTCTTCACGTTTTGCACATAACCACTGCAGCAGACAGAGCCAAAACTTCCATATGACTGAGCATTGCAAAAGTCAGGCCATTAAGCCAGCCACGTGTCTCCATTTCATTTGCAGAAATTTAATGATCTGTATCAGGGACAACAGCGTTGTTATGTAAAGCATAGAGTCTGCTTAGGAAATTGCAGGAGTCAGATACTAAGTCAGAATATTAAAAGCTGCTTTGAGATATCTCTCATAAGAAGCCCCAGTGATGAGAAAGGTACTTTGCTGGCAGTGCTGTGTGTTACTGAGAGCATGTTTGTAGCTGCATGTGGAGCAATAGGAAGCCCTGTCTAAGTATATTGAATCATATCATTAACAGCGGTAGCCTAAAGAGTTTGGACCTGCCATGAAAGGAAAGAAAAAAATTCTGCTTGAAATAGGAATTGATTAACCTAGTTAAACTGAGGGCTTTGCCAAAAGTTAGGTATACAAGAACAAACAAAAGGGATCCCCTGTGTCATGACCTAGACCTCTTCTATCCACGTTCCCCTTCATCCCAGGCAGTTTTTCATAGAACAAGCAAGTTCTGATTTAAAACTAACTGTGTTTCTTTTCTCCCTGCTAAAATATCTCTAGGAAGACTGTGATGTTTTTCTACAGCTTAAAAATCATTTACTTTCCAGTTTAAATTTATTTATGGCCCCACTTGTTCTGTTCCTAAATTTTAGGTGAAATGTTCTTTTTCTTCTGTGGCATTTACTCTGTGATATATTTATGGAGGGCAATTATATCCTTGCTCAGCTGTGTTTTGCCAGACTAACCAAGACAAGGTCTTCTGGTTTCCTTTTACAAAATAGGTTTTCCTTTCCTCTGATTGCCCCAATAAACCCTTGCCTGTATGTGTCCCATTTTAAGTTACTACCTCCTAATCCCATGGGAGCAGGCATGCGGGGAGTATGTCTGAAGGAGTTGCCCGTGGTATGAAGTTGGAAAAGAGATTGCCAAGGTGATGCTGACACAAAGAGCAGCACTGCTCTGCAGTGCTCACTGGCAGCTCTGTTGCCGTAACTTCCAATTTCTGTTGCAGCACTTGTGGGGTCCATCTAGCTAACCATCCATGTAATCTGGTACCACGTGCTGATCCCTCTCCATACAGACAATGCCTTCCACATTTTTTCATCCACAGATTAAATTAGTATGTATCTACTTTTTGTGCCAGCTTGTTAATTAAAATACTCCATGAAACAAATCGCGTCTTGAGATTGCTCCTTGAACTCATCTGGTGATGCCCTGTAGCAAAATTTTGAGTTTTAGCAGAACTATAATATCATCTGCCTTTTTTGAATGTCCTTGCCTCCTGATACTAGTCTCTACCTTCTCTTTTCTCAATAATAATTTCCCGTGTTGAGTCCCAGACAATGTTTTGATGTCTTCCTGGAAATGAAGTAGCATAATTGCATCAAGTTCTTATCTAGACACAGAACTAGTCTGGCGTGATCTACCTTTGGCAAGGCTTTTCCCCATCACCAGCACTACATTTACTGTTCACTTGCCACAAAGAAACAATGCAGCTTCCAAGATGTATTTCTTCAGGACCACCAGTTTGAAAGTTTAATTTTCAAACTTTTTTTTCACTTGAATCCAATAAATTATTTTCCTATCTCTTTCTAGGGTTGCTGTTAACTTAGTTCAAATGCAGAACAACAATCACTGTTTACCCGTATCTGCAACTGGTAAATGGAACCGGACCTTTGAATATAAACTAATTTTTGGCATCTTTCTCAAATCTGACCGACAAAGGATGTCTGTGCAAATCTCAGTTATCATTGCTGTAAATCCTCAAAGAATATTTTTGATAAGCAATTGAGTGGGTCATGCACTTTTTTGACTCAAAGTAAAAAAGTATCTTTCAGACCATAGTTTGAATTTGTTGCATTCCCACTATTGTTGATCGTTTTGTAAATGGAACTAAAAAACCCACGTGTGCGTAATACCGAGGCAACACTGCTTAACAATAAAGTTTGAAAGTGTTGCCTTCATTTAGATTAATTGCCTTACAATCCAGGATCTTAAAAATGTTTGTTATTTGTTTGCAATACAATTGAAGTAACAACAAGTTAACTAAACAATCGTATAACTCATGACTCTCAGGCTTGAGATATTGCACTGAAAAGTCGTTTAAGAAAAGCAGGGGGAAGCTTGGTACAAGTAGACATCTGCATGTTTGTTTGCGTGATGCATATGGTGAGCTGTCACACGGTGCTTCAGTACGTGAGAGTGCGTAGTGTTTGTAAGTCGTTCGCTGAGTGTCTCATTGCAGCAAAGCGAGAGCTCCTTCTAACTGTAAATATATTCACTTCTACAGAATTCTGTGACCAACAGAAAATACTGTTATGGTGTGTCACAGATAGTGAGCTCAGATAACGAAAACTAACCCTCCCCACCACTTCCACACCTCCCACATGAAGGGTAGAGAGGGCAGAGTTGAACTTGTGTCCCCCAAAGTCTGAACTCATGCCCTAACCTCTAGACCTTCCTCCTCTTTAGAATAACTGATCTCAGTAGAAAGTATGCTTTGCCATTGACTGCTGATTAATTCAATTAAAAAAAAGTTGAAAGAATTGTGCTTTTACAAGTGATCCCCATATGGCTTCGATCTGGCTGCACCCACAGCTAATTCTCTGTGACCGAATATCCAAAGAAAACTTATGTATCATTTCAGTGAGAAGCAGATGTTTGATGAAAACAGTGCTGTTGTAAAATTAAAGCGTTTACCTTCTTGGAAGCAGTGATTCAATGGCGACTTGCACTAGCAATGTGTAACAGCAATTGAAAAAATATATGGGGCATTATATCACTGTAATTATTTCTTTAGGACACTGAGTGGCTTGTTAAAGTCATTCTCAATGACACTGAGATTGCAGACAGTGCAAATTTTGCACTACAAAAAAGAAGGAGGACAGGACTAAGCACTCATGGTTGTCTCAACAAGGGGTGCCATTTTATGCTTTGCACCAGGATCCATGCCAAAAATGGTATACTGCTAGTAATTCCTTACAGCAGGCTGGCACCGAGCTCCTACTCAGTAAGTCTGGCAGTGCATCAGTTGTCTCACATAGCAGGATCCTTCAAGGATGTGAAGACACTGTTAATGCCTTTAATTTTTATCTTTATGTTGCTGATACCATCAGCTTAGCTGGGGAAAAGAAATGAGAACTCCTTTGAATTAAATGTGGGACTGTCAGAACACAGATATTGCGACTCCCTTAGGTGAAACAGAAGGGATCTGGTCTATTTGCGTATCTCAAGGTGTTATCACTACATGGACTATTTCCTAGCTTTACCATTCCAATAAATTCCACAATATTTCCTAAGCAAAAAGTGTAAGAATAAGTTTTAAGTTGTGATTAGATCATTTGGCTTGAGTGACTTACCACAAATTTTGAATGAACCTAGAAAGCTGCTGTCAACAGCGACACACAATTTCTACAGTATCAGCATGTGATTTTTCTAGATTCTCTTGAATTCATTTCTTTTTGCCATATTTCCAGAAAGGAAACTACCTTCTTTTCTTTGTCCTAGTGGGGGAGGTGTGTTTGGGGTTCATTTTGTTTTTGATGTGTAAAAACGGTTTTTCCAGCAAGTTTACACTTGTTGGAAACTGGAGAAGACTTAGGTCATGTAAATACATCATGTAAATACATCAGGTCTGTTTTGAAACATTGGCAGTTTTTAGGTGGCTGAGAGTACAGGAGGACCCTTGGGAGAGACATGGCATGGGATGTAGGATGGATGAGCAACCATTTGCCACAGAAAACTATGAAATGAGACTAGTACTTTAGACAACTTGTTTCTTGTCATCTTGGGTCATGTACCTGGCAGAGCTTAGCAGCCATGCGACAGCTAGTAGTGCTGCTTTGATGCTCAGGAACCTGAACATTACCAATGGGTCTCTCTATTCAGATGTCCCAATCTAATGCTAAAAAATTAAATGTCAGAATATTCACTCACTTGAATGGGCTTTGAGTAAAATTCTTTGCCTTTTTTCTGTATACAAAAAACCCTCCAAAATTCTGTCTAATTGCTTAGAAGTGGTGCATGGATAGTACTAAACACTCATTTTAAAGCATGAAATCTAGCACTACAAGTTTTGATACAGAAAGGTACTTCAAATTCCCAAAGACAGCAATTATAGTAATTATTAATAATACAATATTTAGTACTATAAGCAGGCCAAAGTAACAGTTTGTAAGAACTTGCCTAATGGTATATTATATGTGGGACTTTTTAAATGATTAAAAAAAGATAGGCATCTAGCTTTCATTCACCTTTGATGGTAGAAGAGAGCGCTAGAAACTTAAAAGTCATTTATGCCCCTGTAAAAATGCGAGCATCCAAAAAAGAACTGGCAGAACTGGAAGCATCAATAGGGTGAAGGTTAGAGATGCTGAAAAAACTCTGTTAGAACTTCGCAAAGTAAATGGCCTTGCAGAAGTTACGCAGGCAACTGGGAAGTATATCTGCAACCAAGAAAGCACCTTGAAGAAGTGTAGGTAATAGGAGGAGACCAGGAGAAAATGTGAGGTCCTGATGAAAAGCTAGTTTCATAAATATGACCATGAGGCAAGAAAAACGAGGGAGATCAAGTTTTCTCACTGACGTGCAGTGACTTCCAGGCTTCCGTGTTCAAGGCTAAAAGAAGCTTTTTGACAAAGAAGATGTCAGAATACAAGCACAGTCTGTCTGAAGAGCCAGCTCTCAAGCTGCATTGCAAGAATTGTTTGAAAACCACTGATATGTGGACATTGCAGTAAGTACTTTCTCTAAAGGAAAGGATTGGAACAAGTGATCTGCTTTACAAAGGAAAAAGCAGTTACCTTTCTATGACATTGTACTGTTATCAAAGAACATTGGCACACTTCAAGCAAAAACATCCAGATTCCTGAACTAAAGGCATATTTATATAGTCCATTATAAAGAACAAGAAAGAAAACTACTCAAACCACTGAGTGACCAGTGTTCCATCAATGATAGACCTTAACTGCATCACAATTGCTTTATCCATCTTTGCGTTAAGCCTAAACTACCAAATTTTCTAACTTCTAGTCATAAAGATAATCTACATGACCTTGGCTATACTCAAAACTATTGTTACCATTGTTACCCTGTGTATCTGGAATAAATTTTATATCTAACACAAGGCAGACACTTCAAAGACTGTAAAGATATTTTCTTTCTCCCTGCAAGCAATTTATCAGCATGCTTCCCAGGGAATTAATAGGCTTCAGGGGATTCCAGATGTCATGCTGCTTTTTCACTGAACTGTTCTGCCTATGGTTAAGGAACTACTATGACAACTTGTTCTCCAGACATTGACCGTCTGGCACTTTAGATGGCCTCAAGACTTACACAATCTCACAAATTTCCAAATTGCCTTAACTAATGAAGTAGCATGGGAGGAGGTCTTGGAAAGCTTGCTCTAAGTCATTCTCATAGAGCATGTAAACATTATTATTCTTATGTCATTAATTGTTCTTTCTTTTTGCCATGGCATCAGCAAAATTTCCTTTGTGGCAACAATTTAGCTTGGGGAGCACTCTGCTGAATCTGTCTTGCCTGGTGGGCTTTTTCACTTAGAATAACCTGTCTTCTTAGCAAAATAAGTGAAAAGTAGAATCAAGACTAGATGGTGTAAGGGCATATCAGGGCAAGAAATGGATTTTCACTTGTTTTTTCTAACTGAGGTCTTAAGTTTGTAGCTGGAACTGAGTATTTTACTGTTGCCTTTAGAGAATGGAAGATCTTTGAAGAAGACTGTAAATGCTTATAAGAAGCTAGGTGCCCTTCAAGGGTAAGGCTGACTTTGCTGTTGCCTATTTTAGATGCCCACTTTTGGCATCAGGACACTTAAAATGAGTGTGTCAGTGCTACCAGGATGAGTCAGAACACTTACCTTCCTTCTGCAGTCAATAGAGAGATGAGTATTTGTTTCTTAAAGTGTTGTTTACTATGCTGAGTGGGAAGCTGCCTAGAGCTAGCCAAAAGAAATGCTAATTATGAGAAGGACTCTGAATCCCCCCTTGTAAGGAGCCCCATAATCAGATCTGCACTCCAGGCACCTCTGCCCATTGCTGTCCCTTTAATCCTGAGTGATGAGTCCTTGACTAAAGAAATTTCCCTTTGTACCTTGTTTGCAAAACACCTCATGTTAGACCACTCCTCCAGGACATCGTGCAATATTCAAACCCAGAACTCCCACTTCTCCAGAAAGTCCACACTTCAAATAGAGGAAGTTATTCAAAGACAGAAGTGAATAAACAAAAGGCATCCTAGGTCAACTAAACACACATCTTTCCACTGACCACATTGATCAAGTATAAACTGACCATAACAATAGCTTGGGCTCCTAAGTGAAATGTAAGCATTTTACATATAGACACAATAACATAAGTGTCCTCAATCTGGAGCTGAGGGTTGACTCAATTGCCTAAACCTAGGTGTCTACACATATATAGAAGATAAGATCTTTAGGAGACTTGGGCCGGTCATTTGACATTAGGAATGGGTCTAATCAGCTAGATCGAAATATTCTACTGCAACTTCCCTGTTTTAGGAAAGACTATTGAAGAGCAGGTGTGAGTACTGCCTAGACTGATCTTCATCCTATTCTATCTCTACCAGCAGTGTCTAAGGATAAGAGACTCGGTTATTGCAGCTGATGTCCTCTCCCTGAAAATAACTACATTTTTTTCACTAATAGGTACATCCCTAGTACTTAGCACCAATTCCCAGATCGAACAGAGGTCCACAGAGAGGGGACCTAAAAATGCTTATATGATGCAGTAGGTTTGTGCACAGACGCCAGTTGTCCACAGTTTTGGGGGCTGTTCCAGTCCTAAATTATTGACACTGATTTTACTGATTCTGTTACCAGTTTTAGGTATCATTAATTACTGCCTTTATTTGCTGAGTATCACTGCATTAAAAATAGGAGACCGCACAGAAAGACCGTTTTATGAAGAAGTCACCTGTGTCTGCCCTAGGAGTTTGGTTTTGTCTTTGTCCCTGTGCACTGGTACCTCATCTCCTTCTTCCTGCTATTGGCCTTCTCATCTCCTAAACCTTCTTTGCTCCATGAAGTCACACACATGAGAAGGTGGGGTTGCAGTACCCTCTTCTCTGACAGTAATGTGGATACTCGGGTAGCTGTGTGGGAGAATCACAGTCCTGCAATATCCAATATCCAAAGCAGCAGAGATGCTTCTACAAAAGCAGCCAGATTTCTGTATGATTTAGGTAGAATCTAGTTCAAGTGCCTATCTTACTAGGATGACAGTGTCCGCAGCTGGATCACCAGAGATGGTGGCTGTATTACCATATGATTTTGAGCCATTGTGAGTTCAGGTTCCATAGGTCTTTCTTCTCAAGGAAACAAGATTTGAGACAGGACATCATCATATTAATTCCTGTGAACAAAACACCTCCCCCTTCTTTTAACTACTGTCAGAAAGAGAATACTGAGCTAGGCGGACCTTTGTCCTCACACAGTGGATACTCTCATGTTCTATGGCTAGAAAGTATTTGCAGTAGCAAATAAGAGATGTTATTTTCTTAAAAACAGAGAATGGTATGTAACATTATTTTCCAATATTCTGTCCTTCAGAGAAATGTTTGTTACTTATGCAGCTGAATTACTTGAAGGCATTCTGTTAATTTTCAGATTATTATATTAAAATGCAAACACTGGTGCTTTATAGCCTTTTACATTTGCCAGTAGTAGATGAATTATGGCTGAGTAAGTATTAAAAAATGGGGATTACTATCAGAATTTCAAATTGTATCTACGAAAGAACAGTTCTTGAAAATTTAAAAACTGAATGTACAGTCACCTTGACCACTTCCCCAAGCCCTGAGGTGTCCCTTTAAAAACTACTTTTCAATTTCTTTGTGTCCCTGTCCAGGGAGATAGCAGATTCATAAACTGCAGTAATTGAAACCAGTGCGAATTTCTTGAGTATGACTGATCATTACCATTTCGTACGGAAAATTCACTGACTCATAGCCAAGATTTTATTAATTTTAATATGAAAACATCCACACCTATCATTTCTCCCCTGAGGTCTTCCTAGGCTGCTGCAGAAATGGAGTCTGTCTTCTCTTGCTTTGGCTGGAGTTGAGCATGTGAATTCCTCTGGCTAGCTGCTTTTTGGATAACCTACAAAACACCAGGGGTCAGGTTCTTGGCCTGGTAGCATTGCTTTGCACAGCTCTGGCTGGATGCCACAGCTCCCATCACAGGGAATCCCAGGAGGAGAATGGTACGAGGTTGGGGTATTCCTGACTTCACATACCCACAGTTTCTCAGCTGCCACTGTACGTGGCAATAAAAGGGAGCAGCCTTAAAGCTGCTCAGGCTTAAATGGAGGGTTGAAATGGCCCCCAGTGGGATGCTTCTGACCAGCTGAAACTTTACTCTCTGTTGATTGACCTCAAGTATGAAGTGTCTGGTGACCTAAGCAGAGATACGCGATGGATACGTTTCCTAAAACGTTGGCCAGGCGTTTGCTCCCCTGGGAAATAGTTTTTAAGCTCTCACTAGCTTTGTGCAGTCTGACAAACACACCTTTGGAGTGCAGGTGAAAATTAGCATGGTCAAAGAGAGCACAGATGTGCACACACATGCTATTTCTGTGTCTGCCCCTGCACACGCAATAAACACTTTAGTCTTTCTGTCTGTGGCAGTTTAGGGAAAGCCAGAAACCCAGCCACTGTAAACTTTGCATATTAGCAAAGCTAAAGCAGCACCATCTTGGGTATGCCGCTCCAAAAAAGGGTATCTGTAGCCTTAAGATTGATTTTGTACCATGTCTGTGGCAAGTGACATATGACATTGCTCAGCTGCATCCGGGAAGTTTAGGAAAAGGAAGAACAGATCTCCCAAGTCTGACATTGAATTGCCTCTCATCCTGCTTGTAGGATGCTGTCGCCTAAACTCTAAAGAGTAATATGATATTTGCCTGATGGTACAGGGAAATATCTCTAAAAGGTGTATCCTGCCCCCTCAGTGCACCAGGCTAATTGTGAAACTGGTCGTTCTGACAATCATCACCTGCTGATGCTACATGGAGTTTCTCCCATCACATTAGGGTGACCTTGACAAGGAAGGAGGGCATGTGTGGCGCTCTCCATCCATGTAACCAGAAGGTAAATCTTCCTTATTCCGCAATGGAGACCCAGTCCTTATGCACACAGAGTTTGGGGGAGATAGGGATGCTGTCCACAAAAAAGGGTAGTACTACCTGCCATCTTGTTATGTGATTGTTTCTCTTCACTAGTGCCGTGGAAAAGAGCAGGTCTGTGGCAAGTGGTAGAGGCAAAGTGTCAATGAGCAGCTAAAGCACTCCCAGAGCAGGTCTGTAGGGCCCCTGTGGGCTTTAGCCCCTTGCGGTGGGTCCAAGAGGTTTTGCATCCACCGTAGGCTCCAAGCTGTGGATTGAGGTGGGAATACCTCCATAAACTTTGCCTTCAAAATCAAAACTTCTTTGTTAACCAGACTGTTTCTAAATCAATAACACTCTCCCCCACCAATAAAGAAGAGAATTGTCAGTTGTTAGTCAACAGCCAAAAAAACCCCAAACCCCAAACCTGAAGCATTTTCACCTCTTAGAGGAAATACCTGGGGTAGCTGGTCCGGGATTCGTGAGGGAAAGAGCAGTGTGGTTTTATACCCGTGTGCCCTGCACTCCCTCTATCCCATCGTGCCGGACGAACACCCGGCTACCCTTGCGTGACCCCTCTGGTCGGCCCAGGCTGGGGCTGATGTGCTCTAGAGGGAGCCACATCTGTCCTTGCTCTCCAGAAGGGAGGTCATCAGCCTGCCAAGCTTTCCAGGAAAGAGGGAGTGGCCGGAGAGTCTTGAGTTACTGAGCATGGACCACCTGGAAAGTAGTGTGCAGCGAGCACTTGTCCTACCTCTAGACACTCCACAGTAAGGAGTGGGGGATGCTGAATTGGCTTTGAACTCCCACCCAAACTTGCTTTGAAGAAATGGAAGGGCAGGCAAGTAACATGCATGTTCTTTTCTAAAAAAAATGGCAACAGCATTTCTGCATTTAGTCTGTAATAGAGATTGGTTAGGATTACAATATTTGGATTTAGACTTGAAACACATAGATGTTTGAGTCTATGTGGGGACAGGGACTGTCTGCAAAGCTTGGACATTGACCCAGGTTCTGACCGAGAGTACCCTGCAACTTTGATGTGTTTCTAGTTCTGGGGAAAAAATAATTTTCTCCCTGCATGAGAGAGAAAGCTTATTAATAATGTCACTATCTGATGACTGGGGAAAAAATCCTCATCTCTTGAAAGGCAAAGTTGGGAAATAGCTATCTTTTATTTCCAGAAATCAGGGTCATAAAAAATGTAGCTATAAAACACACAGCATCCTGAAACCTCTACATAAAACCCCTTGTATTTTATGCCTCCTTTTCTATTTCAGGTCTTCATTTGCCTAATTACTACTCAGAGGCTGGCAGAGATTTTCCCTGCAGCGCTCAGCTCTGCTGACTGCAGAGACCCTACCTGGCACACTCAGTTAGTGCGTCAGCATTCTAGGTAGAAATGAATGAAAAATCAATCAGGGCAACTGCAGTGGTAGCATATACAACACTAACCTACTTTGTGCATGGTTTTGAACATTTCATTGTGTATTTAGGCATCTTTTAAAATGGTAAGTGGATCTGAAATAAAATAGGTCTTTCTAGTCAGCCTAAGAAATCTTTGCTATCTTTACTACTTAACTCGAGCAAACTTACCACCCTGACTGCTAAGTTAAATTGCAGTCTTGATTGAAATGCCAAAACCTATGAGAAGGTGGTTTTAATCTTGAAAAGCTATCACCGGCAGACTGCATCATGCAGTGGGTATAGATACAGTGGGTATAGATACAGTGATAGCTTTGATTGTCTGAACTGTATTTACAGACCAGATCTAGAGTAAGGCTGGAAAAGCAAAAGTACACTAGAACAGTTTTTTTGAAACACAGGTATTGCTTACATATGGTCTTGCAAGGAGTTTGGTTTATGGATATTTTTGTGTGTGCGCTTTTATTTTTTCATGTTGTATTCCTGCATAGGCAGAGTTAAACATGGAATGCCAGTTTCATTTAATGAAAGTCCGTGATTAAAAGGTCTAGTCTGTATGCCTGAAAAATTAGCAGCTGCTGTAACTTTTTTTTCAGCTGAGTGGGTTAAATATGTTATAGATCCCTCATAAGATCATTGCTGTAACAAGCTGTGCAGTGCAACACTATAAAGGTTTCAAAAAATTCACAAGCGTCTTTGTATGTCATGCCCTTACAGTGAAGAAGATTCTTTTGACTATAAAGATGAAGAGTCTACTTTTTCTGGTGCTGATTTCTGTCTGCTGGGCTGAACCTCACCCTGACAACTCAAGTCTGGAGCACGAAAGAATTATTCACATTCAAGGTAAGGAAATACCTGAGAAAGTACCAGTATCTTCAGATTGCTGGGGGAAACAGAATAATGTGCTTAATGATCCTTAATTTTTTATTCTGCTGCACTGTTTTTAAATACTATCATGACTGGTGACCAAACCTTTTCTTTTCTGGTTCTGATGCATTATTACCACTCCTAAGAAAGGTGAAAAAATGAAAATTGCACTGTTTAATAGCACTTAGTCACAACCTCACAAAGATTAGTCAGTAAAGTAAAACATGATTTAAGATAAAGAACATGCATCCTAAAGTAGTAAGCCATTGCAAAGGGTTGAAATACCTTTAGTTTATTGCAGAATATATTTGATTTTAAGAAGGCTGTCATACATAGTTCTTCACATTACAGAAAATTATTGCTGCTTAGAATTTTAAAAAGGCTCAGCACATGTGAGATAATAATTGGGCTATTTAAACTAGGGAAAAAAAAAAAAAGTAGCTTACCCCAAAAGAAATGTGTCTTTCCTCATACCTTTAATTCACACTAAGTATTATACTGGCCTTCTGCATAATCCTGTTTGGTTCGTGTTTGAATCCTAGAGTTTATAGCTCTAGCAGGATTTGAGTCTGCAGCACAATGCAGCTGTTTTTTCAGTCTGGGCTTCAGTCATTGAGGGTCATCCTGTATAAAAAAAACCAGGGGATTTATGCAGTAAGGACAGGCAGAACTAACAGGGATTTTCCTGATTTCATTTATCTGTTTCTTGAGGCTGGCTAAAATTAATCTTGCAAAATTAACAAATGCAGCATTATTGTTCTCTCTCTTTTTGAAGTTTGATTCCTTTCTCTCAACAGCTGGCAAATTGTGTTATTTGAGTGTTGGTGTAAATATGAATTACCAAGTTAGGGCAGGTTACTAAGAAAGCCTGAACATTTAGAAGTTCACAGGAAAGTCACAGCAATTAAAGGTAGCCTGCACCTTTGAAAACAGGCACTTGGATTGTCAAGGTCAAATAGAGAATAACAGCTAGCTGGTTTCACTCTAAGGAAATTCACAGGATGAAGGTCAAATGAATGTGTTATATCAAAGTGAAGACCTATCACTGTTTAAGATGATGAATATTCATTCCCCAGGGTAAATTTCATATTTGACACTAATGTCTAATAAACATATAGTTTGCCTTTCCTTGTATAATGCAGTTTCTTGTCTCTGAACTTTATTTATCTTTTTGGAAGATTAAATTAGTGGAAATAATTAAACCAAACCAAAATTATTTTTCCTTAATCTGTGTATGTTAGACTTACTTAGTCAGCAGTTTAGTGTAATTTGCAAGTCATATCTGTCACTTCAGCATGTGTACAGTGCAGTCTGCAAGTGCTAAATAGTTTAAAGATGATAAAAGTTTCAAGATGGACCATTTTCCCTACCTGTGAAAACTCATCTGAACCTCGAGAGTTTATTCCTTCAAGGACAGGTGGCTAAAGCTTAAAATGGAGTTCTACCATGAGCTTTTACATCAGCTGATTCAGGCTCTGAAACGCACAGACCAAAAAAAGAATAAAACTGTTCAAAACTTGGTATTTTTACTATTAATTCCTTTCACTCCTCTCTGCGCTGTCGAATCCCATGAGGCTTGGGCTTGTGCTCTGCCCAATGCTGCATAAACACATAAAATCATCTACACCTGGAAACAAGCTGAAAATCAGGGGAACCTGTGGAACACATGTGTTATAGCTTTATACAAAAGGTATTTTATATTACATTAAGGAGCGTAACATCCCCCACCACAGCTGAAATCCAAGAGATGTGTAGCTAAACTCCTCCTGGATTGCATGCTTTGGAATGTCTTGGAATTACAAAAGGTGCAGACAGATGTTGTGTAGTCAAGTACACAGAGCTGAAAGGGTTCTCCTGAGGAAATGAACTAATCCGCCTTCTATTGCCTTTTTTACATAGTGTAATCTACTCTAGGTTTAGTTTCATTTTTTAAAAAGCTGAGTTTCAAATCTCATTACTGCAAGGTAGTTTTGGACCCTGTTTTTCACACTCTTGTAATTCTGCATGTTTATTTGCAGACGTCTTATTGCCTTATGCTTCTCTTTGTGTTGCTTTTTAGCTTCAAATAACAATTTCTCTTCTTTGATGTTCACTTTAAAACATTAATAAGATAATACTATATCCTCACAGCTGTCATCTGAGTAACCTTTTTCGAATTTTTCTCTAAGGGTATAACATCCGGTTGCCTGATAATGTTAGTAGTTCATCCCTACATTTGTTCTTGTTTGAATTACTACTTCCTGAGTGCGCTCAGCCAGATTTTATTCCAGATAAGATCTTAGGCTGGCATTAGTTTGGGGTTTTTTGCCAGCTAGCAATGCTTTTTTTCCAGACCTTGGATCAAATCTGTACTCTTCCCAGACATGTTGCAGTGCTGATCAATAATGTATTGTGATAGACAATATGTAGGAGACATTCTCTCTCGTTCTTACTTGCAATTAACAAGTACAAGGTTTATATGAGTAATTCTTCATACTAGGCCTTTACAAATCTAGATTATACCTTCAGTATTAAAGATTATGATACTTTTTTCACCTTTATGTCTTCAAACATTGTAAATATCCGTTTTCTTCCCTTCAGTGATGTTTAATATGCCATGTGAAAATTTTATTAATTCAGTAGTCACATTTACTTTATAAAGTAAAATTAGTGAAAATAATAAAAAGTCTCAAAGATGATACTGGAGAGAGTTCACTGGTGTTTTTCTAGGCTAATCATTTATGCTTCAGCCCAACCAATCACAGTCTCCTCTGTACCTAGTTCTTAAACACTTAGCAAAGGTTCTACTGTAACACCTATTTTCTCCATCCTGTCTAATTTCCTAGATTTCCCATGTCTCTTGCTTCCCAGATCTGCAGGCAATTGATACATCATATTTCCCTGGCCTTATGCATTTATTTCTATTATATCATTAGTCTGACACCCTTTGCTAAGTATCTACTGGATTTTGTCCCTCTTTCTAGTTCAGTTCTTCAACAATTTTTCTTCAAAAATTATTTGAAGGTCCTGTGTGCTGTTGAGGTCAGATTAATCAGTGTGTTGAATTACTCTCCTTACATATATTTGTTATTTTGCTGTTGTCCAGAAACACATGGTACCATTCTTAAAGTGATAGATGAGCTAATATCTGTGCCATCGGTTTGCCATATGAAGCGTCAGTAGTAACGTCAGTACTTCAGGCTGTGAGTTTTCTTCCCTTTTCTTTGAATAGGGTATGTTTTCTGAGGCTATGTTTTCTGAGTTCAGCTTTCATCTTTATGTTTTCATTTCATGTCAATACATTCATGTACTTTAAACAACATCGTAGCTTCAGAACTTCAAAACCAACATGGAAAGGATTTGTTAATAGAACTCTTGAGTCGTTTCTCTATTGTCTTCCACCTTTATCTGTGTAATGACTCCATACTCCAAAATGAACCTGTGCCTGTTTAAAAGACTTTTTTTCACTGATACACTTAAGTTTTTTACAGTCCTTCCTGCCATGCTTTTGATCCATGCTCCATTTTGTCCTCGCTATCGTTTCTTATTTTGTCACAACCTGCTAAAGTACTAACCTACAGTGCCACCTCATCATGTTTATCTTTCATTTGGCCTTCCTAAAGAACAGCCACCTATTAATACCGTTTTACAGTCTGACAGCTATTTCAGTGTGCTTCTGATGCCCTAAACAACAGTGTCAAGAACCAGAAGATCTCGTTACCCCACTTTGCTGCCCCTCCATTAGTACAAAAACTCCTGCCATCTTTCTCAGACTCAGAATTTGCTAACCAGAACGAACAGTTTTTTATAAATCCAAAGTGATGTATTGGTTTACTGATTATACTGACAGGTCATTACTTTTTATGAACTCAGAGCTCTGTCTTTTCAGATGTCCACTCTCTTGAAACTGTGGATTTCTTTAGCTTTACTAAACACTTGCCAGTGTCTTTAACATTGCAATAGGCACAGATATCATGTTCTCGCTTAAATATTTTATTTTTTCTTAGAAAAGACTCGCTGGCTTCATGAAGATCTGTGTTGCTGCTGTCAGCGTCAGCGCTAGTTCCTGGTTCTCCCCTTGTTGGTTAATACAGTGAAACCGGACTTCAGTGAAATTTCTTATCTGCTACAGAGTTTTACCCCCTACCTTTACCAGAATTCCTTTATGCATCTTTCACCTCGCCCATCTCTTTTCTTTGTATCTTTTCTTCTTTGGTTTTATGCCAATATTTATGAACAACATCTATGAGATACCTAAAGCTGCATTTTATCTCTTCTGTGACTTTATGACCTTTCCTGCGGTCAGGACTTCGTAGTGGACTTCATGGTTTTGGTCGGTCTGCTCTGTTATCCCAGACTGCTTGACCATATCATCATCCACTCTGGTAGTCTGTCTGCATACAAAAGTCATTGCAGTTTAGCTTTTGTGGATAAAGGCAAATGAGAGAACTGTATTTGAATGAGATGTCTTGTCGCCCTCACCCCTCCACCCCAGTAAACTGTATGTGCCTTAGGGGACACTGGTTTCACTCTTTAGACAAATTCGTAATCCTAAATGAGATCATCTGGTGAATGTGAAAATGGGACAAAAGTATACCCTAGCCACTTAAGTGTCCACAACAAGAAAACAATACTACTCTAAGCATATCAATGTAATTAAAGACTCAGATTAAAGACTCAGATTTTCTCTGAAGTCAAGATCTTCGAAGGACTCCATGACCCATGAGAGAAGATGATAATTCTTTTCAGTGCTCAGCTTTGACTATCTTTCTAATCTATTCATAGTGCTAGTTGCTGACCTATTATTCAGAGGCTGAGTACCCTTAAGAGATAAGAGCATTCTTCTCTGTGTAGCTGTTCTGCAAAATAAACTAAAAGTTGACTAAGTCATTAACGTAATTGCTAAGTTAATTACTTAAGGGTGGCAGGACTTTCTAGTTTCTTCAGGTTTTAGAAACAGAAGAAGAAAGGCCAGCGAAGAGAAGACAAAGTTTGCTTTGAAAAGGACCGACTTTTACCTTTTTAGCTCTTCCTTGAATATAAGTGAGTTTATGTTATGCAACATTTTTTTTCAGATACAAGGATACACCCATTTGTCTACCACAAAATCTGTGCAGATATATTTATACATACCAAGAAATATGTCAACACGGAATGAGCAGAAAACTTTCTAGTATTGTCCTGTTAAAAAGAAAAAGGAAAGTTAACTCAATTAAACAGTAAAAAAAGAAAAAAAGCAGAAGAAATCCTTACCCAACATGTTCTGCATGATAGTGAGTTTTATTCACAGTTCATTTCCTTTTCTTCAAAATGAGACAGAACCAACAAAGACAAAGAAGCGGCATAGACTTGCTGGACTAGCCAAAAACATAATAACAGGTTAGGTGCACTACTGATTTGACCTCATATGCTAATTCTTATCTTCCCAAGTTTCACACTTTTCCACTTTGCTTTTGACTTATTTTTGTTGATCCACCTTTCTGCTTTTTCCCATGTTATCTGTTACTTCTTTCCATTTATTTCTTCTGCTTAAAATTTCTCACCAGTTTTGCTGCCTTTCAGGCCATTTTTGGTTACATCACAGTCCATTTTGCAGTCTTTTCTTATAACTGAGCAGTTTCTTTCCATCAACACAACTTTCTTGCCTCTTCAGAGCATGGCATGTTGCAACAGCATTTAATAGAAATGTCAGCAAAGAGCAGCCTCGCCTCCTGTTGGCATGTTGGTTTCATTAAAGGCATTCAGGACTGCATATTCTGTAACAGACCTTAAAGGATAGGTACCAGTATATTTGGGTTGAAAAAAATTATTGCAGAAGCAGGAAGATTCATATTAAACATAAATTTAAATTACCAATTTGCCTTTACTTGCTACATCAGTCTAATTCCATACATAGAGCATTTAAAGGTAATTAAAGAACTGGAAAAGCTTCTCCCTGGTTCTGTGTGACATTTTGGTTTTGTCAAACAGCCTCAATGTCACCCATGAAGATTTCCTTCTGTGCAGAGGAAGTGCAAAGATGTTGTCATGATTTCTGTTCTATTCTGCTCTATGAGGCTCATGCAATTTCTTTATCTATACTGAAGTAAATACATACTCAAAGTTTATTTAAGGCACTCTTCTCTTTAGAAGAGCTGAAGATTTGTTATTTCCCTGATGGGTCAATGTGCTGTTAGGTCTCCTAGAAACCTACACTTGAGTTAATATGGCCCCTTTAACAATTTCCCCCATTGTGTTACTCAGGCTAAGTAGATAAGATCAGCTGAAAAATGTTGTACCTCAGTCTTGTCACTATACTGGCAAGACAGATTTCTTCTCTGCCATTTATAAAATGGTTATTTTTAGCTGTACTATTATTTGGAGCCATGTACTTGTACTTTTTAACTAAGATTTATCTGGCATCTCTCTTGCCAGTTGTACATCAAAACTGAAAAGTAATGTGTAGAGAGTATTTTCTTCTGTCAGTTTAGAGGCAGAAACCTAGAAGTTTGGTGCTTGCATTTGCTTTCTCATGACATAAACAAAATGACGTTAATGCTTGGACCAAATAAGAACAGCTTTTCCTAGTCTTACAGCTTACAGGTTTTAGATTTTTTTTCCAAAAGCAAAAGCAAAAAGGTTAAAACATAGTTAGAAAAATGTATTAGGAAAGTACGTGGGAAAAAAAAAAGTGTGCATAATTCTTCCTCACGTTTTTCCCTTGAGATTCTCTGAGTAATAACACATATATGTATATATCAGTAATGCACTTCTGTACATATTATAGCAAGTGGGAATTATGCTTATCATAGGAATTATTTTTGAGTTTTAAATAGGCATGGTAGCATAACAAAACATGCCACTGCTATGAGGGTATTTTAGCATAAGAGTTGTGCTTAAGTCCCTGGTAACACCACAGGAAAGTAAGAAACAACTCTGTTTATTTAAAGTAGGGTGGCACACAGTGTTATTAACCTAATGTCTTGCTAACTGTGTTGAACATTTAGGCAATACATGAGTTTATCTGACAAAACACATCTATGATGTGATCCCTGACTTATGATTTTTTCCCTATAAAAATGCACATTTTTTTTTCTCCACTGTTGCTCTGTAAGTTAGTCCATTAAAATGGGAAAATAATCAACTTATGTAGCCAGGTCAGCATAAGCTTCTGGACACTTCTGATGGATAAAGTGGATAAAGCTGTTTGCCAAGGGACATGGTGTGATTCATGCTCTCTGCCCCACACTATGTTCCTGGCCTTTCAAACGTGGCTTGTCACTACTCTTCAGTGCAGAAGCCAGTCAACAGAAAAAAAAACAACCAACAAACAGAAAGAAAACCCCGTACCAAAAACCCCCAACACCACCTAAAAAGACAAACAAATCTGAATACATGTCCAGCAGTAAAATTTGGAACTAAACCAACAAGCTAGCAAGAAAGACTGAATTGAGAGCTCTAGCAGCGTGAGAGCAAGTCCACTTACTGTCCTTGAAGTGGGGGTCACACTGAAGTCAAGCCCAGATGTGTACAAAGTAATGACAACCATGACAGCAGTGCTAATTGCATAGCATAGACAAGGGAGAAAGAGAGGTGGAGAATAAAACAGAGGCAGATCGCATGCTGCTGCCTCTGCCTTGTTACTTAAGGTGGCGAGATACCCTTTGACTCCTTGATTTGGCACCACCAAGATACAGCAAAGCTGACCCAAATAGCAAGTTTTCAAGTGAGTTTTCATCTGTGGCAGTCTTTTCCTACAGCCTGGAAAAGCAGCTCCTAGAGTTGTGTGTTATCTGTGTTATCGCATGTGGCTGGACAACTTCTACAACTTGGACAAACTGATTTTTAGCTAGCTTAGCTGTTTTTGCATTATGTTGCCTTTGTCATCCATCTAATTGCACCAAGAGGATTAATAAAAGGCCACAGCCTGTCAGAACCAATAATAGGGAAGCAAGAGTGGAAAAAATATGGCAAATTAGCCACCAGTGGTGCCTGGTTCTGTACTAACAGCTAAGCTGCTTACTGACTTACAGGGCAAAATATGCTTGGAAGGATGAAAACCCCACCTAGCAAACCTTTCTCATGCCATTTCTGACCTTGGAGCTGAGATGAGGGCCAATAACCAGGCTATTGCCATCTCTGTTCCCAACAGAAGGAGCAGCTGGATGTTGCCCAGCACATTCCTCACCGTTAGTCCACCATCTGAGGGTCTTGAGTGGCCTTTCATGTGGTCTGTCTTGTCTCCAGCAAGCAACTGTCCTGTTGCAGACATAGTTTAGAGAGGGATTATCTGGGGTTTGCAGAGTTTATAGTTGTTTGGCCATTCACCTTAGGAGTTCTCTGATGGTACTTCTAAAGGAAGTAGTTCTGGGGAAAAAGAAGTATTGTCTCCTGCAGGTAACATGCTGGACTCTGTGATAACACTCACATGTCCCATCTTTTTACTTCTTCCACTCATCTTTTAGATATTCCTGCTATTTAGGTACAAAGATAATTTTATTTAGAAGAAGCAGCCTTGTCAGAAACCCTATGAGGAAAGCAGCCAGGGAGCCACTCTGACAAGCCTTTAACACAGTGTTTATCCCGTCTTCCATGATCAGATCATTGAGTCGCAACAGATCATTGCTCATTTTATTAAGGTAACCCATTGCTCATTTAAGCTGACTTTCACAGTAGTAAGCTAGAATGCTGAACCCAGAGTGCTAAACATATTGCAAATGAAGGGATTCTGGTTTGCTCTGTGTTTGGGCATTTTTGTATTCATGTGATTTGTTTTTTTAAATCCTTCTCAGTCAACTCCAAATGACCAAGACCATTAATTTTGCCATGCTCCCAAAAATATTCAGTTAGGTGAATCTGGCCCTCGTTCTCACTGGATGCTGGATAATAAAGACCTCTTGGCCTCTTGCCAAACCCCAGTAGTCTCATTTTTAATCCTGAATCCCTGCTGACTGCATGTATTCTGTGTGTCTTCTAGCCCAAAAAGAAACTATGCAGCATACTGCAACATGACATCTGCTTTCCCTCGAAAGCTAGAGATTCTTCCTTCCTCCTCTCCTAGGTCTGGGAGCAGCAGAAATGTTATTTTCTGCCCCACTGTCTTGCCAGATAGAAGGGCATATCATGTCTTTTTCTGCAAAAAAGAATTAACTTTTAGAAAACTTGGGGGTAGAGGTATATTTCAAGTTTTGTATCTCCCTTTGGACCTCCAGAGATGTAGGAGGTGTTCCAGGCTAAGAAAAGCCATGCTTTTCTTTCCTTTCCCAGGTTCCCATTGCCTCTGTTCTTTACACTTACTGAGATATAAACTCAGGTAATGGCTGCTGCAAGGGGCCCGAGGAGGTGGGAAGCAGCCAGGAGAAAGGTACACCACTGAACAAGGATGCTAATGCTGGAGTCAGAGGTGACAGTGCTCTGGGCAAGCCTCCAAGCCTTGCTGGCACAGACGAACTGTTGTTAGAAAGAGCGGGTGTTAGCAGCCTGAGTCAGACTCTCCCTCCTGCCCCAATCCTTTCTGCTAATATTTATTAACTTGACTGTTTCAGTATTAAAGACCCAACATAGTTGAGCTCTGATTCAGACTTCTCGGTAATAACCACCCCAAAGCATAACATTTCTCCTCCCAAGGTGGACAGAATTCTGTGGAACGTCTTTGTCCCTGAAGGAAACAGGGAAATTTGCAGACAAACCATCCTGGCTGCCTTCTCTTTATTCCTTCTCCTCATCCTGTGGAAAGAGTGTTAGCAACACTTTCCATGGTGCCTTGCCTCGGATCACCTCTTTCCTTGGATGCTCTCTTCTGAAAGGAGGAAAATGGGTTGTCAGAGCAGCCGCAAGCTTCTGCTCGCTTCTGGGAAGAAGGGCAGTGAAAATCAGTTATATGGGGCTGCAGGTGATCTGCTCTGCAGCAATGATTTTTCACTAGGCAGGAAGGTCTCTCATCCTGGTAAAACAACTTGCAGCACCCAAGCTTGCTCGTGTAGAGGAAGCTGGTACCTTGGCTACTCTGTCCTGTGCAGGTAATAGCAATGCTCTTGACACAGCATCTCCTGACAAAGAACTACACATTTGGGATACCTGTTTTTCTTAAGCAGATGCAAGTTTACACTCAGCAAGCTTGTCTTTGTGATTACCACCCCAAATGTGTTCACATAATCATAAAATGTTCCATACACTGTGGTTTCTTCATAGAATCATAGAGTGGTTAAAGTTGGAAGAGACCTTAAAGACCTTCTAGTTCCAATCCCACTGCCATGGGCAAGGACACCTCCTACTAAAACCAGGTTGCTCAAAGCCCTATCCAACCTGGCCTTGAACTCCTTCAGGGATAGGGCAGCCACAGCTTCTCTGGGCAATTTGTTCCAGTGTCTCACCACCCTCACAGTAAAAAATTTGTTTCTAGTATCTGATCTAAATCTGCCCTTTTCCAGTTTAAAACCATTCCCCCTCATCCTATTGCTACTCTCCCTAATAAAGAGTCCCTCCCCAGCTTTCCTGTAGGCCTCTTTAGGTACTGGAAGGTGCTATAAGGTCTCCCTGGAGCCTTCTCTTCTCCAGGCTGAACAACACGAACTCTCTCAGCCTGTCCTCAGAGCAGAGGTGCTCCAGCCCTCTGATCATCTTCATGGCCGCCTCTGGACTCTACAACAGGTCCATGTCCTTCTTTTGTTGGGGGCTCTAGAGCTGGACACAGTATTCCAGGTGGGGTCTCAGGAGAGCCGAGTAGAGGGTCAGAATCACCTCCCTTGACCTGCTGGCCTTGCCACATTTCTTGTATTGCAGCCCACAATATGGTTGGCTTTCTGAGCTGTGAGTGTACACTGCCATCTCATGTTGAGCTTCTCATCAATCAACACTCCCAAGTCCTTCTCCTCATGGCTGCTCTCTATTCCTTCTCTTCCCAGCCTGTATTGGTGCTTGGAATTGCCCCAACCCATGTGCAGGACCTTGCACTTGGTCTTGTTGAACTTCACAAGGTTTGCAGGGCCCACCTCTCAAGCCTGTCAAGGTCCATCTGGATGGCATCCCTTCCTGTCACGGCCCAAAAGGGACCCGTTTCCTCCCCTTGGGACTAACAACCAAGTTCGTGATCCCCTTGGACAGAATTAAGGTGAAACAATACCAGCCAACCAATTTTATGATTTATTAATACAATGACTCAACAACAACTATGTAACTAGGAAACAATAAAAGGCATATAGGCAGGAACGGTAACTCACTGACAACTACTTAACAAGATAACATGGATTGGAAAAGTAGGCCTCGTGCCATAAATTTCTAAGGAGAAAGAGAGAAGGAGATAGAGAGAGACGTTACAACAAGAGGAAGAGAGGGAGAGAGAGATAAGAGAAAAAGAGGTACCACCACCTGCGGATCCAGTGGCATCCCATTGGTCCTCTTCACTTTGGGTATCTTGACGGTGGTGGGGGTCCCCATTCAAGCTCCTGGTGGTACCATTTTATACGGTTCCAGTCCCAAAGTCCTTGCCCAGTTCCAGGAAACATCTGTTTGACGATGGCAGATGGGCCTGGTTTTGCAAGCTTGGCACATTCTGGTGCCATTTTTTTGTGGCGGGCAAAACCATGGGGTGTGAGAGAGGAACTAGCTGTCCTGTCCCTGCAGAGATGGATATCGGTATCTGCTTCCTTTGTGGATATCGCCAGTTATGCTCCTGAGTCTGCAGGTGACAATAATCGATCGTCAAAGCTTGCACCTTTCCGGGCAAAGAAAGTGTTTAAAGCAAAACATATCTGTCTGCCACACTTCCCTTCCCTCTTCTGCTGATTAGTGTAGCCAGTGTGGGCAGATAGTGAAGTCAAGCTGAAACTGCAGTTTAGGTGAATATATCATTTAGCCAGCAGAGCTGTCAACAGGACTCGGAAGCCTAGGACTGTCTGGAGACATTTATGAGCTACAGATCCGAACATCTCCCTGCATACGCCATGGCTGCAAACGCACCGCAGGTTTTTTGAGTGCTGTGAACAGACAACTGGCCAGGTGGGATACTCCCTGGTGGGCTCATCACTGACACCACGTCTGTCAGCCCACCTCCATCCCAGTCATCCAGACGTCTGGCTGGCTGATGACATCTTTGCACGCATTTCTGCAGCTTTGTCCTGTCAGTCCAGATTCATGCCCGTGGGCACCAGCAGAAAATTGCTGCTAGCGTCTCAGCAGCCCCCGAATTTGAGAAGTTAGCTTTGTTTTTTGCTGGAGCCAGAGAGCCAGACTGAACCTTGGAGTCAGGAATCACATTTCTAGGCTGTTACATTGACTTGCTGAACACACATTGTTAGTTATGAAGTCTTTCTTTGCAGTCTGTTACTTAGAGTGAGGTTGGTAATTCTTTTCCAGTGAGCAGAGCACTGGTGATTCATTGCTAGTTTCGCTCAGTTTCTTAGTGATAAAGTATGGCAGTATCTACAGAAGCACTGAGCTTGCTTAATCAATTTTAGAAACGCTCATGAGAGGAGGGGAAAGAGGTATGGAAAGAAGGAAATATTCTCACTTTTGGACACATCTGCTGACTGCCACCATGAAATCCACATTTTCCAGGGTTTTCCCCAGGCTGCACAACCTGTCAAAGAAGCCCCAGAGACTTCAGGTTGGAAGCAAGCACCTGCTCAAGCTGCCTGTCCTAAACATAATTTGGTAGAGCAACATCAGCCATAGTGACCTACTAAAGGGAAGAGAGAGCAGGGAGTTTGGGGTGAGAGTGAGAAGGAGAGGAGCCAGACAGTTAAATACAGGTTTGTGTGAAAAGTGAGATCAAGATATCAAATGTAAAATAGTGACTAGTTTGAAGGAGATGAAGATAACAGATGGGGCAAAACAGATTGGGATGATGAGAAAAGTTGACAGGAGAGGACCAGATTTTACTTTTGAAGATAAGTTGGACTTCCTTACTTTGGTGGAAGTATGTCAGAAGAGGACTCAAACTCAAAAATTAGAATAAAATACAATAGAAAATGAGACACTTTAGAATTATGCTGACGCTTTTCATGTCAACATAAATAGCGCTATTTGACACAGTAATGTTTTTTCTGTTTTATGAGTGTGATCCACTGCATCTCAGATCACGAGGGGCTTTGCGTGCTGCTGCCTGAATAAAAGGAGTCCATACATAAAAATTGAATTATGAAAAATAATGCAGCATTGATAGACAGCTCTTGAACAACCCGCAGGGAAATACAGGATGTTTGGGTGGAGCCTTTTCTGGATAATTGCATTCATCCACCAGCTATTCAACTCAGTAAATATATTTATACAACTCTATCTTCATGACTGTGGAGTATATAGGATGGCTTCTGCCTATATGAAGGCAGAAGCCCCTATATGAGGGGGCAATGCTGTGAACCAGTTTGTCTCTCTCCCTGTCTAAGGAGTGTATAGACACAGACATACTTGCATCTAAGAAAATAATTATGTATAACTGCTTTATACACCCTACTGCTGCATAGGCACAAAATGATTGCGTGGAAATGATCCTGCAGACCTCCTGTATAATATAGTTGATGGTTATGCCATTGATCATAATATATAGATGGTTGTTATGGCATTGATCATATCCATTCCGCAAAAGGTAGACTGCACACTAATTCTTGGTTTTGGTTTTTCTCCTTGAATCCTAGCAGAGAATGGACCCCGTCTACTCGTGGTAGCAGAGCAAGCTAAAATCCTCTCACACCGGGGCAGCAATGTCACACTGCCATGTAAATTTTACCATGAACACACATCAACAGCTGGCTCAGGAACCCACAAAATCCGGGTCAAGTGGACCAAACTCACCTCAGATTACCTCAAAGAAGTGGACGTCTTTGTTGCAATGGGACACCACAGAAAGAGCTACGGAAACTACCAGGGCAGAGTGTTTCTGAGGGAAAGCAGTGAAAATGATGCCTCTCTTATAATCACAAATATAATACTGGAGGATTATGGGAGATATAAGTGCGAGGTGATTGAAGGATTGGAGGATGATACAGCAGTGGTAGCTCTGAATTTGGAAGGTAGGTAACACCTGAATTATACTTAAATTCAGATTTGCACTGTGTTAAGGAATACCTGCTTTTTCTCCTAATACTGCTGATACTGTATTACCAGTGAGAAGTGGGATTCGTTGTGCTCTGGGGATCTTGGTCTGACAGTTCATGACAACGATCATAAATTAGATGAACATTAGGACTTCTACAATTTTTGCTAGCCTATGGCATATTCAGATCACAGTGAGACCTGGGGTGAGGGGAGCCAAAAAAGAATGACCAAACATAGTATGAAGAAATCCATATGTTTTGAATTTGCTCCTATCACTTTACAGAAGTCATTGCATGTTTTTACAGTAGACTTAGGCAAAATTGTTAAATATTCCCGTAATAGCCATTTTACAGAACTTCTGGACATTTTAGATTATCAAGCAAATACAAATCTTCTTACAAAGAGTAAAGATGTTAAAGTAGTTTTCCAGAAACAATGGTTTTGTTTTTTTCCAGCTTTATCATTATATAAAATATATCTCTACATTGTCTGCCAAGATAGCTTCTACATGTAGTCTGTAGTCATCTCCCTCAGCAATACTCTTGAAAACAGTAGAGTCCAAAGCATTAGGAAAAAAAAGTGAAACAGCTTTAAAGAGGACCAAAAATTCAGCTTTCCTCTAGTCTTATGAAATTCAGATACATTTTTTGACATGCCATACATGTAAACCAGCATTTCACTTTTTTCCCCAAAGCACTGCACTGAACTCAGCAATAAATTAAAAGTTGCATGAAGATGTCTCCCTTACCCCTATACTCACCGGCAAGTGCGTGCCAGAGAGAACTTTATAGAAGTCACATTATCTGTGAAAAGCAGTTTGTAAGAAAAAAGAAAAGAAGAAAATCACACCCCCAGCTCTCACACCTGTAAACGGGTGAAATATATGACTCTTTCACTGATGGTTATTGTGCATTATGATGGTATATATAGTTACCCTGCACAATAAGACTGGCTGAGTGGTTCTTGGAACCGAATAGATGTCATGGGCTTAGCTTACTTCTTTACATCTATTTTTCCACCCTTGGTTGGAGACTGCTGAAAACTTCCATTTCTGAGCGCAGAACGGCCCCGCACATTTTCCATGCCAGCAGCATAGTTGATTTAGGTTGTTTCACCTCACATAATCCATCTTTAATAAGAACGTGCGCTGTTCTTCTTAAACTTAGGAGATGAAGAAAACTGGACGTATACATGTCCAGTCCAGGTTGCCTAAATCAGTCTTGAGTGAAGACAGAAAGGAGCAGGAGGAAAACGCATTTTGCTGTAATCTCTGCTAGCCAAAATCCATCGTGTGCTCAGCCTCCTCTTCGCTGGGGCAGGCACTGGTTGCAGCCGCTGAAGGGAGAGCAGTTTCTGCTTGTCATGCTTGGCTTTACCCAAGTGAAAGCCCCCTCTGGGGGGCTGCCCGTGCTGCAGGTGTGGGCCCTGTGATTGGGAGACATTATTACGAGATGGGCAGCCTGGGGTGACAGGAGCAATCCACCTCACAGGGTGGTTTCCAGACAATGTAACTAAAAATGTGGTAAGTGCAGCGATTTCCTGCACATGGGAAATAGTGGACACCACGGAATCCAGGTTGGAAACATGCAGCATGTGTTTACCTGTGTCTGTCCCCAGCGCATCTCTTCTCCTCTCGCACTGATGTGCAGATGGCCCTGGAGCCCGCCCCTGGGCTGTGAGAATGCTCAGTAAGTCAGTAATATTCTTCTGACAGTCTCCTTACATCCTAAGTACATACCTCTACCAGGCTTCACGATATTCCAGATAAACAGATACATGTCTTGTTCCCCGTCAGATGCTGGCATTTCCCTGCGTTTTATAGCATTATGATTTTTTTGCCGATGTAAAAGGGTCAGAGCCAGTGTTCATCACACCACACAACCAGACCAGATACTCATCTGGTGCTGCTTAGCATTGTGACTCTGAAACAAAAGGTCATTAGCTTTCTCCTGTTAGAAGCAAGGACATTCCAGGATAAATGCTTCCTGCTGTGCCAGGAGTGGTTGAAAAGGGGAGATGCTGATGGTTGTAGTGGCAGATCAGGAAGTTTTACCTGAAGCTTTGGTACAAAAACTTGTGCACGTGCAGAGAGCCACATTTGAAAGGCAATATTGGGTTGATACTAGAGTAAGAAAGCAACAAGAAATCTTTTCTTTACTGCATACAGTAACATAACAAGAAGGAGATTTTCCACTTCTTTTACTGTGACTGTTTCATGCATACAAGGTCTGGGTCTCACCTCCTGATACACACTGTCCCCTCTAGCTTACTGCTGTTACCTGAACAGTGTCTCACTCTGAAGTATGCTAACTCCAGCCCTTACTGTACAGCAGCACCACTCCTTCCTGTTTTCCCCCACCTCCAAAATAATTAAATTTGTAAGGATAGGAGGAATCATATTTCTTCAACCAAGTATGTTCCAATCTCTGCTCAAAGAAAATAATCTATGTTTTAAATAGTGTCTGGCTAACAAAGAGCAATGTCTTTTTAATAATTTTTTGTCAGACATGGAACAGGGGTAAGACTGCTCATTTCTGATGTTACAGAGTGATGTTACCTAAACTGACAGGAAAATTTCATTTGCAAAACCTCCTGATAAAATGCAACCTTTCAAGTGAGATAAGACTAGTGAGTACCTCAATGTTAGTCCTGCTTAGGCCACTAAATACAATGGTTCTGGGTCTAATTTACATTGCATTTTCCTTCTAAAATTATAATGATTAAAATACACTTATATTTACCATGGACATGCATAGTTGATGGAACGTGTTCCTCTGTATGCATGCCCCCATGCTTATTTTGTCATCTCATCTGCAGCTTTATGTGGTGCTAACTTTAATTGCTGTTCCATGTATTTGAGCAATGTGGAACAGATCAAGGAAAAAAAAATCGATCTTAGGATAAAAATGAAAATATATCAGCCCATTCCAACATTCTACATCTGTTATAAATAATAAGGTTAATCTCACAGTGGGAGGGATTTGCATCAATAGCCTGATGTCCTGAGATGGTGGCCCTAAGCATGTCAATTGGCAGCAAGACAAAGCCATTAATATCCAGGAATGCCCACTAGCAGTGCAAAACAGCTGATTGCTCCAGTATGAGTTCACTGTACAAACAGCATAGCTTTGGCTAGGTGAAAGCATGTTAATATATCAATATGAAAACAGTTGACCTCTACCTCAGTGGACCTTTTTTCTTCTCCAAATGCGGTAGCATTTTATTCATAGGATCATAGAATCATAGAACGGTTTGAGTTGGAAGGGACCTTAAAGATCATCTAGTTCCAACCCCTCTGCCATGGGCAGGGACACTTTCCTCTAGACCACACTGCTGAAAGCTCCATCCAAATTAGCCTTGAACACCTCCAGGGATGGGGCATCCACAGCTTCTCTCAGCAACCGGTGCCAGTGTCTCACCACCCTTAGAGTACAGAATTTCTTCCTAATAGCTAGTCTGAATCTCCCTTTTTTCAGTTTAAAACCATTCTCCTCATCCTATTGCTACACTCCCTGATCAAGAGTCTCTACCCACATTTGCTGTAGCCCCTTTCAGATACTGGAAGGGGCTATAAGGTCTCCCTGGAGCCTTCCCTTCTCCAGGCTGAACAACCCCAACTGTCTCAGCCTGTCCTCACAGCAGAGGGGCTCCAGCCCTTTGGGTACTTTTAGTAGTACCCAAAGAGTGGAATTACATTCAGTCTGTGTTTGTTACCTACCTTACATGATTTTGATATGTTTTCTTCACTATTATTTCATGCAGAACCACACCATTGCCCCCCTACACTAGTGAGACAGTCCTGTCTTGCAGCTAAAGCTCAGGGGTAGGATTCACTGCAGTATGTCACAACCACCGGCTCCAAGAACTGTTCAGTCATGTCATGAATATCATCCTGTTTGTAGCCTTAAGCACAAGGACTGGTCTAAGGGCAGGAGGGTTGGGCTGGGCACAGTGGCTGCAAGAAATGTCACGTACTGCAGACAGCAGGACACTTTTTATGTTGGCCTTGTCACCAAAGCCATTTTCTCATTGAAATAGCCTTACTGTCTTCCTTTACATAAAATACACATCATGAGTTTTACACTCTTTGTCAAATGTCCTGAGAGTCAAAAGCTTAACAAATTAAAATGTCTCCTATGGTAGGTAGATATTGTTGCCTGAGTCTTAAGCAAAGAAAGAATTCTCAGCTTACATTAAATTTTCTTTATGTTGGTGTTTTACTGTTCTCCACTAAATTTTCTTTATGCAAGTGCTTTCCTTTCTTATGAGTACTAGGCACAGTAATGAATCTCACTACATCAGGTTTGTGTGCTTTGGCTTCCCAGGCATGAGAAGCCTCCAGCACTGGCGCTCGGTTACACTGCTCAGGCACAGGTTTTGTGTACTATTCCTTCATGAGATTCATGGGCCAGGTGACAAAGAAAGTGGAACAACGCTAAACTGCCAAAGGCAGATTTTTACTCTATTAGAAATTTTTTAATAGTTTCTGTCTTCAGGGAGAGTGATAGCTGAACACTTTAGTTTTTGCAATGCAGGCTATAAAACAATTACTTTGCGTGTGCAACAGTACCAGAAATGTGCAGATCTAGATAAAGCCATTAAAAAACTCCATAGTAAGTTTCTTCTAGATAGAAGCTAGCTCTTTGGGTGGCTCCACATGAACTGAAAAACCCATCAGGTTTTATGATCTTGCTTAGAGGTATGTTAGTCTTTCTGTCCAAGCTAGAATTAGATAGAATTAGATAGAAAAAGAACAGGCACAGCTCTAAAACACAGACTTCATAGTTGAAAATAGATCAAACAAATCCATAAGCTTCATATAAACAAATTATTCCAAATTGTCCCAGCAACCATTTACTAATCTAGTCATTTGCTCTTAAACTGGATGTAAGCTTAAACTGGGGAATTTGTAGCTGAGACCAATATGAAACCAACTTCATGCTCTCAACAGCAGGAGACATCAGATTTAGCCTAATGCTATATGTCGTATTTGTTACTTCTGTGTGTTGCTGTTACATTCATACACAAAAAGCTATTTTAAATGTTCTTTGTGTGACAATCTGTTGTACTGTACTATAAAACTGATTTTATAGGACACACTATTTGTGAATCCCTAGAAGACAACAAAAAGTCTTGTAAAAGACAACAGGAGTTTGTCAAGAGTAAGTCATGACAGACCAGTGTAATTCCTTCTGTGACAGGGTAACAGATCTTTCCAGGCACAGCTGTGTTTGCAAGTGCTGTGAGAAATGGTACTTGAAAGATGCAGATGAGGTAAAAAGTTCAAAATACAGCACCAAAAAATTATCTGGAAATTATGACTCGAAAGTAAAATGCTAAAACTATTAGGAGTAATTAGCCTGGGGAGAGCAAAGAAAGACAACAGTCTCCAAATTTTGATAAAGGTTGTACAAAAATAAGGCATTAATCTGTCCCCAGGCCAGGTGAGTCTAGTTTGTATGCCCGTATTTTTCCGAAATAAGCAACCCCACTGACAGCTTGTTTATGGGATGCTGTGGACTGGAGTGACTTCATCTCAAGCTTCGGTTTCATTTTTAGGGAGATTGATACCTGCTGACAGCTAGTGGCCCACCCATGGAGTCTGTGTCGAATGATCAGATATCTGACAGTCCTGACAGGCAGAGAAATGGAGATAGAGTTTCAAGGAAAAAGAGGACTTACTACTTTTTACAGAATTTTAAAAATCCAGCACGGAAAATTTTGCCATCAAGTGTATGAACCTGCCAGCATAAAACTGTACCCTACAGTATAGTATATAGCAAACCCTACTGTTACTTGTGTTTACACTGGCTACAAGAAAACTTACTTTTCTGTTTGGGCTAGAACTCAAGGAAGCCCATTTCTTTACTCTGGCTTTAAAAAGACCTTTTTTCCATTTGGGTCAACAGAAATTTGTGTTATTTTGTTCTATGTGTAAATACTCTTAAAACTGCTAATTGTGTATGGTGCTGGCTTAATAAACACCCATAAATTGTTACAGGAGTTGAGCTTTCTAAGGTTATTTCCTCATCTTGCTGTCTTGGGTAACTGTTACAGCTCCTTGCACTGGCAATGTGGCTGTAGTGACTGAGTAATTGCAAAGCACTTGCACTGAATTTTAGGGATTGCCTCCATGTAGGACTCTTAAATACAGTTTACAAAGGATACACGAATATCATCTCTTTTTCATTCCCTAAAAACCATAGTAACTGAAGCAGAGTAGTACACCTATGGAATTGAATGTAAAGCATTCATGGAGATACAGGTGTGCATATGTGGAGGATACGTTATACATCCGTTTCTTATGTTCCAATTTGATAGAAATCCTAATTTCCATTCCAACAGTCATTTTCTGGACTGCGACTGCATTGTGCGTATAGCAAGCCTCACCCAGCCCTCCACTTTCACTAATAGATTTATTCTCCACTGAACTGATGTGTCTCAGGTTCTTCCTCTCTTGCTTGGAGGGAAGGAGATCTTTCCCTAGGGGTAGGACCTATTCCAGAGAGCTGAGTGTTTGGGAGAGAAGCCACACTCTGAAGTCGATATTGTGAATTAATATTCCCCATTCAGGCTCCATGAGGGGCTCAGCTGCCTCCTTAGGGTAGGGAGCTGAACCGCGGAGGTCAAGTTAAAGCTCCTCAGCTCACTCTTCCCACAAACTAGCCAGATTTTAGCCATCTGAGGCTGGAAGTTTTTCTCCACTTTTTTAAGGTGAATTTGTTAACATTTGGAAGCGGGTGTTTTGTCTGGTGGTAAAACATAGGGTTGGAGTCAAGAGTTTAGATTCAGTCTGTAGTTTGGGAACAGTAACAAGCCTCAGGACAGCTTTTGTCCATTCAAGAACAGATGGGATGGATTATCTTTTGACGGGTTATAAGAGCCAAGACTGAAGAAGATGCTTTGCAATTAACTAAAGTTCAGCACTGCTAAATTCTAACAACAGGAAGACGAATAGTAAGACCTAACAATGAATTTCAGCTAGGTTTGATAGGGAAATGAAGAAGAAAAAAAATAAATTAACAAAGATGCAAGATAATGCAAAGCTACACAAAACACACACCCAGTTAATTTTGCTCTAAAAAATCACCAATGGCCACCCCCATCTGCAGGGTGAAGTTAATGTTAATCAGTTGCAGGCTTGTACTTCAGATGAACTCAAACAAAAATTAGCTCATATGCAGTCTACCCGAATATAGCCCAAAGCTAATATTACAGTTTTGTGCATATTTATGTTATTAAAACATCCTAAACTGTCAAACTCAAATAGATTTATAACAAATTTACATATATGTAACCCCTTTTAAAAAGTGATTTTGGAAACCTTAAGAAATCAAATCAGTTTGAGTAGTTTCCAATTAATCCTTGCTCAGTTTTTAGAAATATGTAAGTTTAATCTTGATTAAAAAATACTCACCTCTGATGATTTTAGCTTTTTTTACATGTACATGCAAATCAGACACATGTACTGGACAAAGAGTCAGTTGTCTGGGGAAGTGTAGTTCTGGAAAAATAATAAGTATTGGATTTCTAATGAAGTAATGAAGTTTGAATTCCTCTGACATTTGCAGCATTTTTATTATAGCCAGTGATATTTCTATCCATTAGCACTGAGGGGGAACGAGTAATTTTTTTTAAAGGTGAGGTGAGGAGGAAGAGGAAGGAAAAACATAGATCCAGAAAAATATGAAACATCCACAGCTTCTTGTTTATGAAGCTGCATTTAACAGCACATGTTGTGTTACATTACATTCACGCTTTATAGTTCAGAACAGCTAATAACTGAAAAGCCATTTAACAAAGGATTTACAAAAGGAAAAAACTTCGGCAGACTCTCTAGTTAATTGCTGAAGGGGAGCAAAATATTGTTTATTATTACCCTGCCAAGTTTACATTTGCAAGCTTTATTTTCTTGGACCAAGTCGAGGACGTTTAGTAATAACAAAGATTTTGTTTAACAAAAATAACACTTCTTGGACAATAGACACCGGAGTAGGCTTCAGTGTTCAGAAAGAAGGATGGCTTCATTGCATGGTGACAGTCTTGCATCACCCTAATGTAATTCCTCTAACCTATGCTACATGGCCCTGGAGACAGGGAACTAGTTATAGGTGGCAGAATTAATCAGCAAGGAGAAAGTAAAAAGAAAGATGGATGTTTATACCAGGATAAAGTTTTTGGCTCATCTCATCTGTTATCTTGTCTTTGGCCCCTCTGCATCTTACAGCACTTAGTTCTACAGAGATTTTTGAGAATAAACATTCTGAGCCAGATCTTCTCTGATGCTGTTTTATTTCAGCTTATTATGAGACTGGGCTAAAGCCAAGTGTAAAATTTAGATCTGGGTTAAGTTTCTAAACCCTGCCAAAGATTAGGGTGGTCTGATCCAAACTTTTGTTTCAAGCCTCTCTCTTCTCTTTTATCAGAGCCACATGGGGAGGTGGTTCTTCGGCATTTTCTAAAATGTCTTTCATGCTTCAAGAAGTAATCTTTAGCTACAGATCTTTTTCATAAAACAAGCGGAAAATATACTACGGGAAAATTTGTCAGTTAAGGGCAATGCCTTTGGTTAAATGTTGCTGCTGAAACAATTCTGCAGGTGTCCCCACGTATCCCATCTCCACTTGGATGTCCTCTGTTATGAGAAGGTGTCTCTGCCATGACTGTCTGCAATGGCTTACCACAACGAGCAACAGACAGGGCTTTGGGCTGGCCCGTGGCTGGTCCTTAAGGGTGGAAGGAAGCATCTGGCAGGTCCATGCTCCTTGCACAGGGGCTTTCTGGCAAGCGTCCTTTGGCTAAGCCACCAGTGCTTTTGGCAGCCACGGGGGTAGTGAGGAAAAGTGGTGTCTCACATGGCTTACTACTAGGGCTGTCTTGCATTGCTGGATGCTGTGTGCTACATGGGTCTCCTGCAATTGGGGAAACCTGTCTTCTGCCCAGGGAACTGTGCTCCCTGATGCCCTTGGTGAGGAGCTCTCCCTCCTTGAGTGGTGACAAACTGCCAAAAACCAGCTGGAAAGTAGCAGAAAAGTCTCCCTAAAAACCACACACAACTTCACTGGTTTTATTTCCCTATAGATTTCCTACTTTAAGACCACAGGACACTAAAATTATGCCTCCTACCAGTCTAGCCTTGAAATGCTGATATTAAGCCAGGCTTGAAATACCTTCCCATTCCTGGGATAATATGAAATAATATAAAAATAAACAAACATAAACCCAACTGTCTTGAACCGCTCAGAAAATCTTGGCAAGGGTCCATGCAAAGAACATAGCACTCTTTTATGTCAATCAAAATGTTTCATTTTAATGTCTATGTGTAAGAAGAAATAGTTCATATGCCTCTGTACTACAATTTCTTCTTTCTAAATGAACTGCCAGAAAATCCCCAAATCCCATCCCACAAAAGAACAGAACTAGGCTGGGTTTTAATTTACTTTTTTTAAATAAGAAATTGATCTTGCGGCCAATAAACTGGAATTTTCTGATGAAAAACTTGTAGTTGCAACATTTCGGCCATCTCTGCTCATCTTTAAGCGCTCTCAGAGTGCACCAGGCTGAGATCACAGTGCGGACAGCAAAGCTGCTGGTGGGAGCAATGTGCAGACCTGGCACAGTTCCCATTGGGAAAGGGATGAGGTTACAGGGAGAGGAGCCGGCTAGGTAAGGCGGCAACACTGTCCCCTTCCAAACCTAATGGCTGATGTGCTGACAGCGTGTTTTTCCCCAGAAATAAAACAACAGTCTGACACACATCATGGTGTTAATCTTTATTTCCCCTTCTGGTGACTCTAAATGCTGTTTCTCTTTCTTCCGCTCTGTTGGTGTCCCCGTACTCACCCTCTTTCTACCACTCCAGGTGTTGTATTCCCTTACTCTCCACGGCTGGGTCGGTACAACTTAAACTTCCACGAGGCTCAGCAAGCGTGTCTGGAGCAAGACTCTGTTATCGCCTCCTTTGACCAGCTCTACGATGCCTGGAGGTCGGGGCTGGACTGGTGTAACGCCGGCTGGCTCAGCGACGGCTCCGTGCAGTACCCCATCACCAAGCCCAGGGAGCCCTGCGGAGGGAAGAACACAGTGCCTGGGGTCAGGAATTACGGGTTCTGGGATAAAGATAAAAGCCGATATGATGTTTTCTGCTTTACTTCAAACTTCAACGGTAAGAGCCTTCTTCATCCCTGCCTTGTAAACGACTGTTTCTGTGCTTAGGAAAGAAACTCCAATGGCAGCAAGTGATACTTGATTTGTCAAAGCTTGTGTTAGGCTCGGAAAATGTTATTGTTGAATTTACGAGGACAGATGTGCAGAGTAAAGTTGTCTTTGCCACATGTTCACGTAGATCCTTTTTACAACTCAGAACTTGTATTGGCAGAAGTTTCTAATAACTCCACGTCCACCCCATTAAAATTTATATGTGCTCTTTTAATGCTGATATACGCCCACTTTATTTCAGTTAAAGTGATGACGAAACCTGCTACTCATTAATTGAGCTTTCCTGTTGAATTCAATTATAATTATGGTGTTTTACAACTTAAACACATCAACAAAACAAAATTCCGATCACCACTTCATCTATGCTGTTGTGTCAAGCAGCTCCTGCTCATGTACCAGCACTGACTAATACGTCCTTATCGGCAAAGCTATTTCTAGTTTTTATGCCTAATAATTTAGATTTCTAATCTCAGTACACTGCCAAAACCCTGTTCACTTTTTCTCTGAGTTTGATCATCTCTAAACCTTATTTTAGAGACTGCAAGTTTTACTTTAGGTATGAAATGACTTCATCTTAGCTTGCTATCATTTCAGGTTTAATCTAGTGGCTGAAAAGGATTTAGATAGCATGGCTGTGAATGAGAGGAATGCTGCAAGTGAACATGTGCAAAGGGAGTCTACAGTCCTCTACAGCATCATACTTGTGAATAATTCCTATGCAACTTTGCACATGTTTGGCTTGTAGCCCACCCAGACCAAGGAGGGCGGCCTTTTTTGTTTATGCACAGATTGCTTATCCACAATGAAGCATTTTGTCCTACAGTTCACCAAAAAATAAACATAAGCCTTACTGGCAGAAGTCTGCTCCACCCTCTCAAGAAAACCCCCCACAACCAAATCCTCAAACTAACTATTAAATTATGCTGGATGCGGTCTGAAACAAATGTTTAGCTGGCTTTTATCATGCTGCATCATTCCATGAAATGCTGGCTCATTTTTTTTCTTGTTTCATTTACCCAAGGTGAAATCCTATATGAGCTCATCTCTTATATGCAGTTTTAACCCTGTCCTACAGAAGTAGCACCAAGGAAAAAAAATAAACAAGGAAAAAGAATTAAAATGTTATAGCTGCACTATTTATAATGCTTGCAGAGTAACTGCTTGTGACTGCTGTTCACTAATCACCATCTTTTTCCACACTAGCAGCTGGACAGTATCTCTTAAGAAAAGAGAAAAATAATTTCTGGGGAAAAAAGAAAAGTACTGACAGATAAATATTGTTTGTGCATTGATACAGCAAGAGACAGAAAGAGGGAGAAAGAAGAATGAGGTAAGGTGAGGAAAAGGGATACAGGTAGTAGAGAAATCCAAGACAAGACACTAAAATGAATCTCATCCTTAGCGAGTCTGTTAAACTGACCTGCAAGACAGAATAATACACAGCAACAGGATGATATATAGAGCTGAGCACCATCTTTTCTAGTTTTCTACAGTTCTGAAGGTGTCAGCAGAAAATCCAGACTTCTGCTTCTCTCAGCATCCATTTCCTTAACCAGCAACTCACGAGGTTACGTTATCCTCACACCTCCCTGCTATGCTCTCCACTGTTGTGTCCCAAGCTTACCTCAACATCCACACTAAACCCACTCAGCTCTCCTGAAATGACAAATTCCTATTTTCAGCTCAACACTTCAGATAGCTTGTGTGTGCTTAACAGCATATGTTAGCTTTCTCACTGTAAAGGGAAAAGCTTATAATAACCCATTTTGCCACCAGGTTGCAATTGCCAAAGATAGTGGCTACGGGCAAAGAGCTGTTTCTGCAACACCCAATATTGATTCTCTCAGCTTAGGAACAGCCAAGGAAAATGAGAAGTGGTTAGGACACCACGCATTTCCAGCGGTGGCAGCAACTGCTGGAGTCTCCTGACAGTACGAAACAGAGAAGCCTTCAGCTTTATGTCAGGGAGCTGGAAAAATGCCAAGAGCCCCAGGATCAGGAGAATATAAGGCAAGCTTAAAAAAAAAATATATCTCAAAGAGTGTCTGTTGTGGGAGCTGCTATAAAGAAAGAGGGTGAGTGAGGCTGAGATTTCTGCTAAGTGGGCTCTTTTTAGGCAAAGAAATACCCCAAATACATTATGATCTCAGATATCATTAAAAAAAAAAAAGCTTTAAATTTTAAATAGTTCAGCAGTCAAAGATAAAAAGTCTTTCTCTAAAATACATGCAAACCTTGTTTTTTACCAGAAGAAGAAATGTACAAACCGACAAAATTACACTCAGACATTAAGGTGAAAAATGAAAACATAGTCATCAATGCAGTGAGTTCAATTCCAGGTTCAGTGTTTTGATGTCTAAACTGTTGGATCCCATTTGTGATGAGCTGAATACACCAAAAAAATACTGGTGAAAAAGGTTTTTTACCATTAGTGAAGAATTCTACCTAAATTCCTGTTATCTGCACAGGGAAATGGTTTTAACAAAGTCTGTCTGCAAGGCAATATAAAATAATCTTAGTGCTTTATGAAATTATTCTCTGCAGTGTCATTTCTTAGACTAGTGTAAGTGTGATAGTTGACCATTTTGTTCTCCCTGTATAGATGCTTCATACTCTAAATGTTCCGTTAGTTCATAGAAGAACTGTTCATGTTTTGTGTCTGTGAAGGCAAAGCCAAAAAACTGGAAATGTTTCATATACTTTGTAAATAGTAGTACCAGCAACTTACCAGTTTATAAGAATATACAGTGATGTGTTTCATAAAACAATGCAACATGAGCATGACATTAGCATAGCATAATGCTATCCGTTAAAGCCATCAAAATATTGTGAAATAAGCATTTTGGCCTCCATCGAGATAACTATTGGATGGCAATGTGTTTCCCAACCTGCTTTTACATTCCTCATGTTGATAAAGGCTATTGAATATGAATATGCACAAGTGGGAAGTATTGAACTTAAATTAGAAATTCCATGTTGCAGTTTCCTTATGGCTGAGCTCAGCTCTGCTCCCTTGCAACAGATTTCTCCTCCCCTTTTCCTTCACAGCAAGAACCATTTTAGTTCACATTCTCTTTAAGAACGCTAGAGGTTCCTGCGCCAGGTGGTGGGACAACCTGCCATAATCCAAAGGTTTTAAAGGGCTGCATACCACCCCAATTTCTCTCCCATCCCTGCCCCAAGGAATGGGGATACTTCTCTTCCATGCATTCCCTCTAGAAGGTCAACTGGGGCTTCTACACATCAGTTCAGGGGAATAAATGCAGCTAAATCCTTTTCTTGCAGTCTTCCCCACAGAGCCCAAAAGGCATGGGACAAAGAACATGTGATGGTGTAGCTGAGTGGTTATTCTTTGCTTAATTTCAAAGGGTTCCTGAAGGAGAACTGAAGGGTTTCTGAAGTGAGCTTCCCCAACAAAAAATTGGGAATCTTTTGCACTAAAAAGTGTTAAGTGAACTAAATATAAACATATACATCAGCTTCTCTATAATTAAGCACTTTCAAAGAAAAAAAAGGCATAAGTAGAGCTTGTATCACGCTTTCTGCTTATTAACATTGTTATATACTTTGCACATAAAACCGCGGTGCATAATTGGTTTGTTATCAGCTCTAGCAGAATCAAGTAAAAATCTCATATTAAAAAAGTTAAAAATACAAAGAATAAGTTTTAGGGATCATGTTAAAATTTCAGCTGTGAACCACCTGTTTCTTGCAGTAATGCATGTGACAAGCTAACCACCTCCACCATTTAAATGGGATAAATGTATAGAAAGTCGTCTCAAAATAGTGCATGCTGACTGCTCCTTTGACCATTTCAGAATAGTTTATCACCGGGAACATGTAGCCTTTGTTCCAAAAAGAGAAATAAACCTCCCTAACAGAAAATTTTGCAACCTTTCTTAGAAGTGGTTGCTTCTGAGTCACCAGATTCACTGCTGATATTTGGTGGGGGACAGGATGGGACGGGGTGGAAGAGGATTTTTCAAAATTGCTCCCACATCACAGATTTTTCACGTGTTCTTCAATTCTGAGGGACGATGGCCTCTCTCAACTGGTTGGTATTGCTATAAGATGTACTGAACCGAGTCTGCTGAGCCGATGACAGGGTCTACACGTTGTGCAAGCGACAGATACACCCCGCTGGCTGCCGGGAATGTCTCTTATGGACATATGAAACCATAAATTAGAGCAGTTTGCTCTTTACACGGTAAAACGGCTTAGCTTATTTCTGCGGCCGTGAGCTTTCCGGCGTACGCATCGACGGCAGTGCTGCAGCCAGCATTCCTCCTCCGTGCTGCCACCTACCGTGCTGAGCTTGGGGCTCTGGCATGGCGTCGAAGGATGGGCAAGATGCTGCCCCAGCAGAATGACCAGCTGTCGGGAGCAGTCTTAGGGCTGCACGTGGAGGCATCCTCTCCGAGCACTCCACCAGGAACCCCCTGTCAAAGGCCTTGCCTTAACGCTTTCATGCAGAAATCAGCGCGCGGGACCGCCCGTCCGAGCCTCCGAAGATGGTGGCCCACTGCCTGCTCCACCCAGCTGCAGCATAAAAACTTACTCTTAAATCTCCCAATTTAGAGCTGAGCTTTGAATACTCTCCATGGCTGGTGCGCCCCTCAAACTCCCACGGTCACAAGGGTGTAAGATACTTTAGGTCAAGCGCTCAAGTTTTCCTCTTTAAGCTGTTCGGTTGCATACAAAAGCTTAAAATAGCTATTATAGATGGTGTTTGATTAGGTTTGCATACACCCTCTGCCCCAGAATTTGGGTGCGAGAAGTCAAATCAAGCACACTCATCCTCTGTAGGAGCGACCCAACTACCCGATATTAATGAGACAGACAGTTAATGCCTCCCTCTCCTTCCACATCAATTAATAAATAATAAGATTGAACAGTTACGAACCCTTATAACCTATTAGCAGGGGGAAACCAGCAGATCTGTACTGAGTTTATTAACAGAATTTAATTGAATCAGACATTCTGGATACACATTGCACCCCTGTGGGATTTGCTATTAACGTTCCCCTATTTGAGGAAGGGACAGAGTATAGGAGTTTTTATTATTGATGTCATATGTCAAAAGTCTGACCTTACTGCAAATCCCTAGGAAATTACATTCCATTGACATATGGTTTGAAGAGGAACTAATAAGTTAAGTGAAGTTTACATGCTATCAGTCCAAATCCCTGTTCCCCTAAGTCCGAAATCCTGTTTGCTTTCGGGAAACCTCTTAATAACGTACTAGGAACAGGTTTCCACTTAATAAACATTCTCTTTAGCAACACCTTGTAAATGCTCTCAACTTGCTGAAATGGAGTTAAGCAAGCATTTTATAAAGAGGTAGATTATCTACTCTCAACAGTTTTCTGTGGAAATACTGTAGATAATGTCTCTGACAGCAATTAATTTTTCTAAAGGTTTTTTCTCCACCACAGCTGTAATGTAAATGCCTTTTTTTTTTTAATGTTCTTGTCAAGGTATAAAATTTCCAACCTTTACACAAAGTTAATTCAATTATCTTTATACTGTCATCTGAACGGATATTTCTTCACTTAGAAAAAAGCTATGTGCTCTTTGCTGGGATCTGGACATGATGTAATTCTTCATCTTGCTCACCAGTTTTTCTTCACCAAGAAAGTACTCTGAAATTGAGCAGAATTCTGTTTATGTGTTTGCCTGATCATTATGAGGAAGAAAAAGGATATTATTCTGGAGTATGTTCTTAACTAAGTAAAGAGTGTGCCCTGGAATTAGAAGATCACAACATGAATAAATTCCATTTTTTTCAGCTAACTTGCCTGTTACAGGACAGTCAGATTGAAACATTATAAGTTTATTTGGAAATTATTATTCCTCAAATAAGCAGTATTCCACTGCAATTCATTTCTACCTCACACTTGGTTAATTGTCAAATCAGTGATGATAAATAACCCTAAGTATAACGAGTGAAAGGCTTACAATGAATTTGTATTGCCTTGATAAATGAAATTACTGTTAGTATTATTGCTGCTTATGGATTAGTAGGGGAGACTTCCTTTTTGAGCGTTACTTGCCGGCATATGTTTTCATTACCCGGAGATGGAGGCACAATTTTCTTAGCAGTGCTATCAGTTCAATGCCATCTCGTGGTGAGGATATACCCTTTGATGCCTAAAGAGAAACAGCTGCAGAACTGCTGTGCGTGGTTTTGACACTGCTAATGAAGACTTACGACAGGCATGGTTTTGATCTACCACAGGCTCAAACTCTCCTTCTGAGAAGCTGTGCAATACCTCGGCTCTCCTACAGAAAATAAATAAATAAATTAAAAAAATTGTGCTTGTACTTAATCAGAAACAAGGTCACCGCCTTGTCAGAGAGTAAAACTGCATGTGTTACCCCCATCCACCCTCACCCAAATCCTATCAAAGGCCAGATCTTGCCATGCCGTGCTTCTGAGGGGAAAACTTGTAAGGGCTTTAAGCTGATACTGGGAGCATAATGTAGAAATGCGCTGCTTTGGCTGTTTAACTGATTTCCCTTCTCTGACAGCTGCATGAGATCAGCTTTGCCTGAAATCTATGGGTTTCCTCAGATATTTGACTGAATTGTCGTTCGCACCTTGTTGGTAAATGCTTCTGGCACCATAAAGTCAGATGCAGAACAGGTGCCCTCCTCCAAACCCCAGGGCGTCCTCCGTCATCCCTCTTCCCCAAACTTTTTCTTCCTGATTTTTTACCTCTGAGGAGGAATATGCCGTGCAACAGTTCAGTTACCACCAAAAGCAAGTGAGGGTGAGGATGCCATGCTGGGATAAGTTATCAGAAGTAAATATAGCGCTACTTTTTTCTGTTCAAATAGTCTGTTTTCTCTA
>VZSF01006994.1:12497-31461 GCA_013398295.1 Chionis minor | reverse complement strand
ATCAGTGTCCATTTCACACATTTTCTCAGGGCATTCAGGACCTTTTCTGAACCCTGTGGAGAAAAAATGGAAAGAGAAATGGAAAATATCCATACAGGATAAGGAATGGGGTATGCAAAACTGGACCGTGACCAAGAGGAATAAATGTTATTCCCCCATCCAATGTTTAGAAACACAGAAAAAAATATGCAGACTATTTCATAGCCTTTTCTGAAGCTTGGACAGGGAGGTGGTGGGATGGGAAAAGCTTTAGGGAATATCCCAGTTTTTACCCCAGCTAGATCCAGATTTGCTGTAAAGAGGGAAGCCTTCCATGCACCTGGCTCTATCCTCCCTAAAGGTCTGCCAGATCTGGAGGAGGCTGCATGGTTTTTCTATTGCCCAGAGGTGAATAGACCCTCATGAGCTGGTTTTTTTTTTACTTTTTTTTTTTTTTTTTACCTCTCCAGGGAAATCCTTCACAGGGGATTCACCCAGACACATCTTTTTTGCAGGACTGGGGATTATATTTTGCCTGCATAAAAAATGTACAGATCCAACCCACTCGTGGGGCTGGCTAAAGTGCCCTCACTGCTCGACCAAAGGCACTGCGGGAAAGGCAAATTCAGCCTTTCACCAACTTTGCAACGCTCTGGAGATCCTGGTCAGGTCCTAAATCACAGCAATCTCAGGCTTGCGCTAGCTTATGCCTTTCTGCGCCCCTCTCTCCGGGCTGCCGCTGTGACGGCCCGGGCGTAGCATCCCCCCAACCCACCCCTGCTTTGTGCATCACCCCTTCCCCGGGCCGGTGGCTGAGCAGGCTCTGCGCCACCCAGGTGATCCCTCAGCTCCGGGGAAAGCCCCCGAGCTCCCAGCTTGGCAGCACAGAGAGACCACAGGGCAACACGGAACGGGGTCTCCAGAGAGATGCCGAGCTGGCGTACGGTCACAGATGGCCAAGTTTATCATTCAGTTACGCCTGTAAGTTTGCAATGAAGATAATTGCTTGCTAAGAATCATATGTAATGGAGTCGCAGTATGTGAATTTGCATTCATCGTGTTACTTACGAAGAGCCCAATAGCCTAATTGGGGATCAGCCTAGATTTAGATCTGTCTATTGATATACAACATTATGTATTATTGCAACAGATACAGATAATTGGACGGTTTGATGAAATACATTTGTATGAAAAAATTACTAGCTATGATGTAAGCAGGTATAAAAACCATAAAAAGCATATGATTACCTGAGAAGTGGGCACAAATAGACAAAAAGACACGAATTATATTTATTTTTACAGCTACTGACTCCATTTCCTTTTATAATGTCAAATGTCAGGATGTTTTCTTATTTTGAATTAAGCTAGCTAGGTGCTTGGATAAAAACTTTAAAAAGCAGCTTAAAAACTGGATAAATGTGCTATTTTCTGTTCAAGAGAGAATATTCTATCATTAGAATCAATTAATGTTCTCTGTCTTTATCTTGTATTTCACAATGTATCTGAATTTTAATGCCCATGAATTGACAACAATTAAATCATGTTGTTCTTTTCAAAATTATGATTTCTCCTTATTGACTGGCCATTCTTCCAGTTCTGTCTCAGAAAACACAAAAAGAAAAGGAATATATCAAAGTATGAAAATACCGTGCCATAGTAAACAGAGTGATTACAAGACTAAGGGGGAAAAAAAAAGAAAAAAGAGACTACTCTGTGAATATGATTTACAATGGAAATAAAGAAAACTGTATTCCAAAGTCTTTGTTTTATGCTTCTCTGAAGCATTTTGAAAGCAGAAATGCAAATACCAATTTCTTCTTTGTGTTCTCTGCCATCTTCTAAAATAAAATAAAGCATAAATAAGGAAGGCTTTTTTTTTTTTGATGGTTGGTGTTACACTGCATATGCATCACTAGAAATTTGATGTAGAACAGCGTTTCATGTATAGAGAAATTTATGAAATTATTAATATAATACTGTGGCCTTAGAAATTAAAAACAAAACAAAACAAAACAAAAAAGGTGCTCTTTGTAATGTGCAACAAGAAAGAGTTCCAGTGCCAAGCAAAGAATTAGTTATTCAAAGCACTGGGCCAGCTTTTCAGCTTCTGTAATCACACTATTTCTGCATTCTTTTATTGATCTGTGCTGGAGAATTAACCCTGAAAGTTACCTACGCTGCACCACTTTGTTGGGAAATACTGATCTTCCTGAAGCTTTCAGTGTATTGGTCATGTTTAAAAATAGATGGAAAAGAGCTTAGGAAAACTTCTCACTCAGAATAATGGAGATCTTATTACCATTAATATATGATTAAGATGAACGTACTTTATTCCTAAAAGTTTGGTTAAAACAATTTTAAAACCAGTTACATTTTCACTTTACAACATTAAGCATAAGATTAAAATTGCCTTTCACAGAAACAGTCCCTCAATAATTAGGGTTTTCATTAATAATAGCAGCTTCCATTGAATGACATCACACTATTTAAAACAGAGACACTATCTTCGTATTTGCAAGTGGCTGGATTTAAGACTTGATGGAACTACCACAAAACCAGAAACGTCTAGATTTTCAGACAAAGACTTAGTAAATTAAATAGTAGGCTGCCCTTTTATTTAACCATTCCCTCATTTACTCACAAAGGATACCAGCAGCTTTCTGTTCAACAACTATTTATTCTTAAAGGTTTTAAGAAGCTCAATCTTACACATTTGTTAGCCATTTTTCCCCTTTTTCAGAAGCAGTTACAAAAGTTGAAAAATATGCTGCAGAGCAGTAGAATTCCAATGTCAGGTAATGTACTATATAAAAAGAGACAAGGTTTCTCTGGATTTCAAATCAAAAATACAAAACTAACAATAAGCTTAATTTTAAGAGAAAGGCAAGGTGAACTGATGAAAAATACTTACTACTGAAAATAATTAATAATTACTAGTGAAAAATAATTACTCTTCTTCCCATGCCATGAATAGGGATGGTTCCTTTAAAACAAGGGCAGCCTGAAAGACACTTTAAGAAAAAAAAGGAAAGGCTACAGAAAATAATATTCAGCTCTTGATCTTTCACGCTGAGTTTGCCATTGTTATATTTTGCCCAATAATTATTAAGCCACAAGTTTAAATATATAATTTTAAAAAAATAGGAAGACAAACAAGGCAACAACAAAACTCAAAGCTTAACAGATTAATAATAGACCAAGAGTTTGGAAGAGTTTTCTTCCTTTTCTTTGACAAGCCTCCAACTGGAAGTAGGAAATTCTCATTAGAAGTCCTTTGAGTCTAACATTTTCCCCTTTTTGTCTGCAAATGACTCAATCTGTAAAGCCACAAGAAGGTAAAATGTAAAGTCCATCTATTTCTTCAATATTGTGCCAGAGGCAAGCAATTGTTTGACTAATAACAACAGCCCTAACATGGGACTCAGCTAATGAATTATGCACTAGCATATTTTCCAGTGTGTCCAGTGGGTATTTAATGGATTCATTTATTTTTAAAGGCCAGCAAACAAAACCAAAATGGTATGCCTTGATACTAGTTGAATAAGAACAGTTTGGGTTTTATCTTTTACTAAAAAGATATATTGTAAGTCATTTCGGTTCCTTGCTTCCTACGCTGCTGGTCGCTGTACTTATATGCATGATGCCATTTGCTTTCTGCTTAATTTTATCACAATTTCTTAAATAGCTAGAAGAAAACTAAGTTTCCAGTTTTCTTCTATGTAGAAAAAGATCAGTTTTCAAAATTTTCATGTTCCAGCTCAAACACAACATAGACAAATTAAGAAGTCTTCATTTCAGCAGAATTGGCTTTTGAATCAGCGGCTGCTTCTTGTAATGGCAAATTTCAAAATCCCAGCATAAAACACATGCGTGTTCTGTGTTACCAAACATGAACCATCAGTGCCTATTCTTTCTCTTGACTTTCAAGGATGTTTTTTTGGAAGTTTTAGTGCTTTGTTAGCACTCCTGACTGGGAGTTTTTTGTTTTCACCAGCAATTAAGAAACAATTAACAAGAAAACCACTCTCCCCCAAAAAACAGACACCCCAAAACACCCCCAGGAAAAGGTTAACAGGAAAAAGCCAACAAACTAAGAACACAACAAACTAAGAACATTGCATGACAGCAATATCTTAATAATGATACTGAAGTATGAATAACAAAGGAATAGTAATAGCAGCTAATTTCACAGTTTCTGATCTTGAAGAGTGACGTTTCTTCCTTCTGTGGAAGGTTTGCCAGCAGACCCAGGTCCTTGCAGCTCCAGTGTAGCTCCGTGCTGATCACCGTCGTGCCTCTTCGCTCTCCTCCCTGCACCTTGCTCCAGCCCCAGGAAGGAGAGCAGGGATGGGAATACCCATCAGAAAACACAGCAGGGAGCTTGCACTGTGGGAAGGGGGAAGTTGCAAACAGCAGGGCTGGCAGGAGCTCTGAATTCACTCTGATTGCCTGCAGATTAGGAGAGCATTTCCCATGTAGTGCCCCAATGCATCCATTTACTAAGGTTTTGCGAGTGAACGTCAGAGACAAGGACACTCACTTGCACACCAGGGTGTCCCACACGCTCAGGCAATTTCCATCATGTTGACTTTCATATTTATGTCACCGACAGCCTCTAGTGGAAGAAATACTTAAAACTATTCGCTTGACCCTGCTTAGCCCTTCCTTGAACTTAAACATCTGCCAGCTAAGTGTTTCTAAAATTGGGAATGTAACAAAAATAACAATCCTAGCTTTAGTTAGATGGACAGTTTAAATGCTGTGCACACAGGCTAAGGTCACAGCTACACATGGCTGCACGCACCTTAAAAAAAAACAAAATCACAGCAATTAACTGAAGGCAGCTACGTGGTTTTGAAGCATATCTTCTGATCATCTCCACTTCTTGCCCTCTGGCTTGTTTTAGAGGGTAATTTTGGTGTGCATTAATTAGGTTCCCTTTAGAGGAAACTAAATTGGAAGCTCAAGCTGAGGTGGACAACAAATGCATCCCAGCCATAAGGGGTATATAAGGGTCTGAACCAAGCACCATCCTTCAGATACCTTCAAATGACATCTATGGTGTGGATTTTTGTTTCAGGCCGCCCAGTCTAAAACCTAGCCTGATGAGAAAAGCCCTACAGCTCACCCTGTGCAGACTTAGGAATCTCAGCACTGACTGCTCCAATCTACTGAACCACTCACCCGTGCAGACATAGTGCAGACGGACAACTTGGAGTCCTGCTTACAAGCGCTTGCCCACAGGGACAGCAGCCCAACAGTGTTTTACAACAGTTTTACTTCTCAGCCACCAAGAGTATTGGATGTGGCACGCTTGTACCTGCAACACAGATGTCCTCCAACTCCTGGCAGAGTCAGTGAGGCTTGTGGAAAGGAAGGTTTTGGTTTTACACATACCTTTAGACCCACAAGTGCTTTGCGTACAGAAATTAATAATATTTTCTCTTCCAAATTTCATGAAAAGAGCAAGCTTAATATACATTGTTGTGTTTGAGGGGTGTGCCCAGCTGGAGTCACATGCTGGACTCCCCCTTCTGCTCTGGGTCTTTCATGCCCAATAAAAGGGATAGAAGAGAATGAGTGGCTGGCAGTGGTCAGTGCTGAAGTGTCAGACAGTGAAAACTGGTAAACCAGTTACTCCAGTGCAGGCAGTTTGGAGAGCAATCACAAGGCTGTCCTCCAAAGCCCACTACCCCTTTTGTAAACGCTCTTATAGGGTACATGGCTTCACTAAGGTCAAATCAAGCCTGACAAATTTGGTGGCCTTCTACAATGAGGTTATAGCGTTTGTGGATAAGGGAAGAGTGTCATCAATCTGGAGCTGTGCAAGGTATTTGACACTGTCCCCCACTACCCAGAGATCCTGTTCTCTAAGTTGGAGAGACATGGATTTGATGGATTGACCACTCTGTGGATAGGGAATGAACTGGATGGGGGGGTTGGAGTTAGATGATCTTCAACGTGCCTTCCAACCTAAATCATTCTCGAATTCTATGATTCTATGATGTATCAGGGTTGAAATATGTTGGTAGTGTTGGGATCAGTCTTGGACAGTGAGTATACCTCAGAGTGCATGAAGATGAACGAATGGTGCAACCTGCTTTGCCTAACCTCACCCAAGCTGGATATCAAACCAAACAGGTCCCAAACACATTCTCAGAGCTAGGCAGTTTCAAAAATATGTTTCAAAACTGTTTGTGCACAGTCTGTCAAAACAACAATAGAAAAATAAGGCTTGAGAGTAGCTTTCAGGCTCATCAGACTGTGTCCTAACATGACAGTACAAAACGGCAATCATACTGTTTTCATTGTCATTATATCCTGATCAGCTCCAAAAGATCCAGGTAATCTAGTTTCTGTCCATTCATTATAGAAAACTAACACTAAATTTCTTTTTTAAGTTACCAATGCACCACAGCATTATTAACATGCACCAAGTGTTGCTTGTGTGGAAAGCCAGTTAAAATAAGATTTTATGCTGTTACCAACTGCAATCAAGTATAGCTGAGCTTTACTGCATCAGCTTGTCTCAAGGGAGTTTCTCGGGATATTTAGTTCTGAAAAATACAGTGCTCAGCACAAAACTGACATTCTAGATATTTTTAACCCTTCTTTTCACTTGTCTGCATTTTTGCTCTATAGCAAGGTGTTCACCTTTATTACACCAAGAGGCGACATCCTAATGTACAAGAATGGCCTCAGCTAGAAAACACAGAACTATGAAAAGGTTTTCAATACCCTCAGCTTTTACAAACACACCATTATCTCAAAGATAATTATCATAAAAGGAGTGCATCAAGGATTGCACCAGGAAAGCCTGTCTTTCTAATTTTTAAAATATGACCTTCAAGGACGAATACTTCCAGAAAAAATGTATCTACATTTAAAATTTTCTAAAGACAGCATATAAGCCTTGATCTTCTCTGGCAAAGGGGAAATAATTTGTACATAAACTCTAAAAAAACAGACACCCTACAAAAGAAGAATACTTTCTTTATGATAGCTCTCAATCACAATTAATGTTACTTAAATGTGTGTTCACTTTTCCAGTGCATTTTTCAATACTGAAGCTTCCTCACTGATCCACAATACAAATGAATTTGATCATTTTCAGCCAATGCTATAATATATTCTTTAAAAAGGCTTTTTTTCAGGTATATGTAAGTTGCAGTAGCAACACAGTAATCAGTCAGGCAAGGTTAACTGTACATGGAATTCAATCAGGCTTTCTAGAAAGTATTTTTTATTTCTCACAGACTAGGAGATTTTTAAGTAACTTGTGTAATAGCACTAATTTCAGTAATGTGGAAGATCAATAATGCAAATTTGTATTTGGATTGTCTTAGTTTCTAAAATGCTGTTAGACCTTAAGAAAAAACTAATTATCCCTTATAATGTTAAACTAACAACAGAGAAAGTAGGGACAGAGAGTCACAATGGGACCAGAGCACTTCCATGTGAGTTCTTCCCCAGGCAGAGAAGTGTCCAGCATGGGAACAGCTACACCAAAACTCACTCTAATTGGGATGCTCAGCCCCCCAGACCTGCCTTACAGAAACCGCATCAACAGAGCAAGAAACACATCGGCTACCAAATGCTGAAGAGAAGAGCTCTTAGACAGCTTCATCACCAAGAAAAATAAGTTTAAATATTCAATGTAAACCTATGCCTTTGCTTTGGATACAGAGAGGTGAATTGCTGTTTTTGCTTAAAATACAACTAAAGCAAGAGAAGTTACCACACTAGGGATACAGTATTTCTCCACCCTAAACGTCTTCAAAACCTGATGACTACTGGAGACTAAATTACAAAACAAACTTGTCTGAGAGGGAGCCGTCAAGCCGCTCAGCCCAGCAAACCTAATGGCATTTCCCGACCTGTGCTGCAGTAGACACGCAGTCCTGTGTGGGTTTTACCACAAACTGCTCCACTACAGCTGCTTAAATTTAATCCTTTACGAACACAGGCCTTTCTCTCAGTGTCCATTAACATGAAGGCATAGCCATAACTTCAGGCTTTGCAGCAAATCCTGGTGGGTTAATACATTACATCGATGCACTATATAAATTCAGACGAAATAGCTCACTTACACAGATCACTGTGGCAGGATTCACATCGCCTGGGGTCATTTGCTCCCCCGTTGTAGCTCAAACATGAAAGTATGACTGGCCATTAACGTAGCCAGGAACCCACGGAAGAGTCAATGCCTGCACTGCAAAATGTCTTGCAGTATGCAACGTGAGCGTACACACGTCTGTCACCCCTTGCCACCGGTTTACACCATGTCAGTACAATTCTGCAGCCCACACTATCACCCTGCCTCTGTGAGAGCATGCCAGGGCTAAATTCAGATTCAAACTGCACATTGCAAATACTGAGCTTCGGCATGTACGTTGGAGGCACGCTGGCCTCAGCTGAGCTTGTTGGGGCTGAGTTAGGCTGTCCCGTACCCCACTCCCAACACCTAGAAGAGGAACCCCTCAAGAGCACACTTCTGAAGAGGCAGCGCCTTGAATAGGCATCTGCCTAACCTGGGAGCTGCTGAGAGGGAGAAGGGAGACCTAATCCAAACTGAAGGGAACCAGGCAAACCACCTTGTCACGCCAATCAAAAATCAGTAAATAAATATGTAAGTTAAATAACTCAAGACACTCATCCAACCTGTCCTGCAACACAAGATACCTGCATTAAAATTCCTCTATCACATGATTTGGTGCTAAGATGTAATTTAATTTTTCTGGGCTTTTTTCCTAAAAATGCCATGTCAGGAAAATGGAAGCAAACCAAGTTGGAAGGACTGTCACTCAACACTGAGGACAAGGATGGAGATGGATGGTTGCATTCAAGTATCCATGCACTTGTTGACAGCAACAGGGCTCTCACCCCACCAGTTGTACCTGGACGAAAGGCCTTGTTTAAAACTTTTTGAAGGTCTTGGCTTAAATCAGGGCTCTGAGTGTCATGAAGGCATCAGAAAAATTGCATTTTCCATATGCTCGTGGGTAAAAATATGTTCAGCAGCTGAGCACACAGGACAGTCCAAGTCCCTTGCTGACCCCACCAGTGGCCATGCTGAAGGGCAGCAAGAGTGCCCTTCTTGGCCAACAGCAAGGACTGCTTTAGAGGTGGGGAGTCCTGTCAAGTGGGAGAGCAGAGCAAAGGCACAGTCCCCATGCAACTGCAATGCACAGCACCTTGGTTCATAACACAGACCAGCTGGCTCATTAGACACCTGGGTCAGGTAAGCGTTTTGTGGACCTCAGGCAGTGCTTAAGATTCATGGGTTTTGCAATGACACGGATGCCTGCTATAGAAGATTCCAAGATATTCACTACAATTTCAGGATAGTTGTGGTCTTCCCCGGCACCACATTCAGTTTATTCTAGAGAGGATATCTATCCCTCTCCATTGTTTTTGGTGTTAGAAGATGCTGATCATTACAAGGTTGACTTTGAGCTACCTTGAGAGGTTTTTCTGGAGACAAGTATAATTTCCATCCTGATTTCCCAGCTGGAAGCAGATTTTAGTGTAAGTCTTAGAGAAACTTAATAAAGCTTTCTCCATGCTTTTCTGAATAACCTTCCTTGGTTACAGACAGTTGAAGACAAGGCCTTGGGAAGAGCATCAATACCGAAAGGAAACTTTGAGAAAATGAGCAATCACATTAAATAATGCTGCAAATCTGCCCAGAGAAACTGGCGATTTCTAATTACATGTCCCCCCCAACTGCCTCACACTGAATTTTGTCTGCCAAGCGAGACAAAGGCCTGACTTGCCTGTCCAGCTTTACTATTTTCTAAGTAGACCAGGTACTGCAGCAGCAAAGCTGTGGCTGGTAAGAACCTGGTCCACCACTAATATGAAACAAGACTGATATGGTTTAGGTGGCAGCTTGTTCTGCTTCTAAAGGGAGCCATTAAAAACACAAGCTCTGCAAATCCTAAAGACAGGAAAAATTAAAATGCTGTTTATGCAAACAGCCTGAAACATTATAGATCATTCCAGTTAGGAAAGCAAGAGAGTAAAGCAAAAATACGGAAGAGATTGTGGGGTCATACAGCTAGACTTGTCAAGCATCACCCACCACATGCAAGTACAGGACTTTTTGCAGCTGCTGGCAGGGCAGCCCCTTTCTTATGTGTGCAGCCACACGCACCTCGGCTGCCCAACTGCATGTGAGATGAAAAGACCTCTACTCAGAGGTGTATTTCAGAAGAAATTGTGAAAACTTGTACCCCACAATATAGTGATTTACATGCATATGATAACAGTCTCCCCTGTGACTGCACTAGGGTTGAAATTTATGCATGTCAGTGGGAAGACAAGGCCGTGACCGATTAGCAATTCATGTTTACTCTTGCATATTTTTTTAAACTTAATTTCCATTACAAATTAGATGATCATTTCAGCCCAACTTTGAAGAGTAAGTTCACCTAAGCAGTATCCTAAAACATAAAACACTTTTATGAAAGTGTTTTATAAAACTCTGTGCCTAAACTGTACTTAGCAGACTAAAAATTATATCCGGGAAATGTGACTTAGATTTATGAATGAGATCTCTGAGGCAAAACATCTGAACAGCACTGCTGAATACTTCCACCATGGCAGGGATTAAAAGTCCACATTAATAAATCCACCAAATGCGAACCAATGCTTTATTAATCAGAACGTTTAAGTAAAAATTTCTTGAAATGATTTGTCATAAAGGTATAACATTGTTCTGCTGTTTAAAGACTGCCTGCCCATTTGATAAATGCCTATTTATACGCATTAAAAACGCAAAGGAGTATGTGTATTTCATTGTTTCTTTCTCTGAAGCTGACCTAACTTACTGAGTGAAAAAGAAACACCCCAAGCGCAGCGTTTCAGTAACACAAGGACAAGGAGTCTGAAGCATCTCTGCCCCACCAAATTGTATTCTTGCACAAATTATTTAGAGTTTTAGCCCCAATGCAGAGGAGTACATGGTCACCCAGCTTGGAGAAACTCAGCAGAAGAACCTAGAAACATTGCGTTTTATGGCCAGACATAGCTGTGGTGGGAATGGGGCATCTACAGGCAGGCAGCCACGGCGCCTTCATCCACTTCTCTGGAAACACCTGGATTTGCAGCCAGCAGGAATGTGCAGCCATGTCCACCACCTCCTCCAGGTAAGAGCAGACAACACGCGGTGTGGGCACCTACGGCTTGTGTTCGCGTGGGGGCTGGCACCTCCGGCAAAGGCACATGGGATGAGGAAGGCTGCTGCCTGACATCCAAGCCCCCAGGGACCGCCTCGCACAGCCCAGTCTTTCAGCAACAGCCCCAGGGTTACACTTTCCTCCTTGATCACTCCGTCTGGATATTCCCGCCACGTCCTGGATGCACTGTTGGTTTTTGAGCCAGCAAATGAAGTATTCACGGTTTAAGTCCTCTAAAAGTAATATTAGTGAGCTGTATTGAACCAAACATAACCTCCTTACAGCTCTTCCTGTATAACATCACGTTTCAGTCTTTTTCCTGGAACCACGATGAGGAAATTTGTTTCATTTCTGGGGACAATGGCAGTGCAGCTCCACAGGCTGCACAGAACAGCTGAACACAAGCCTTCAAATAAAATAAAAGGTGTTGCCTCCTTTTGGGACAATTTTATGAGTATCCACGTATTTAAGTAGCTTACAGAGAGCACAGATAGGGAGAGATGCTTTAAGTCTCACTAACAGCAGCTAATCAGCTAATTACACAAAGCAATTTAGGCCTGACTGGTACAGATATGCTGAGCTGTGGTTTCCGAGTAGGAAGAGTAAATAAGATAACTGCAAAGTTGTGCTTGCCTACAAGATTAGCACAAGCAGAGAATTTGAAGAGAGACTGCTGTTGTCCAGTCCTCCCCACTCATTCAAAACCAGTGCAATTAAGAGAATCGTAATGAACTGCTAGAACACCTCTCACCTCATAAAGCTGTGGACTTTGTTATACCTTTTCCTACAGTTCTGCTTTAATTGTGTAAAACATTCTAGTCCTTGGCATTATAATAAATATACAAAATACTATTTAAATCCAACTTGCAGGTGGCCTAGACAGACAAAGTTGTTTGGCCAAACTTTTCTGCGACATGCGTCAACCTTATTTGACCACCATCAAAATAGCAACTTCAGTTGTAATGGTGACGGCAGGATGAGAATAGTTGCCTTTACTCCTTTACTTATCACTTCCTCAGATGTTTAACCAAGAGCGGAGGCCTATAGTGTGAGAACATCTCCATATGCCCCACATGTACCACGCACATTAGGGCAGTATAGAGGAATACAACGGTTTCCTTGCGCAACAAAGGCAAAACTTACTGTCTCTCTTCACTTTCAGGTTAAAATGCATTAACTCTGCATTCTCAGGTTCAAGCTGTGACAAAATCACTTTAAGTCAATAGCTGAGCCATCAGCAGCCGTCCTTTATAAATGAAACTGGAAGGGTAGAATGAGCCACTTCCACTTCCTTGCCAAAAGCGGTCTTTTCTTGACTTTCTGTATTTTTGGGAGGGGGAGTAGGGGGCCACAGCGAGGAGGGTGAAGAGGATTCTCCAGGTTTACCTGCAGTGGGAGGGCTGTATCCAGTGCACACAGACAAACCTGGGCCAGCGATGCTGGGCACGTACCTGACCCCCGCTGCTGCGTCGCAGCCCAAAGAGTGGGAACGTTACCAGTGCTGCTCTGCAGGCATGAAGGATCAGTAAGGTGACTTCGGGGCAGGGAGGCTGGCCAAGACCATTTTCCAGCCTCAGCTCTGTCTTTCCAAGGCACTGAAGCCTCTAACTGCGGCGCTTGGGAATGGGTCACTCCGTAATTATGAGGTTTAACCTAACCCGGCAAGGGAAAAACGGGGGACAGGTCTAAATGCAGTACTCAGCTCAGTACCGTTCCCCCAGTATCGAATTTAGACCTGTTCCTGGGTTTTCCCGTTGCTGGGTGAGGAGGGGAGAGCACCGCCAGAGCTAGTTCAGCTGTAACAAATCAAGCAAATCCGAACCTTTAATCCTCTTACAAAAGACTTCTTTATTTTTGAAAAAAAGTGCTTGTCCTATGATCCTTTATACATCCCCTTTGTGTCTGTGATGCTATGCATTTTTTTTTTTTCCTTAGATAGGGTATCCTTTCACTATTCTTCTGCTTTTCTGTGAGGAGGTAGAAAAGGACAGCAGGCTTATTTAACGTGCCTTCCCAAGGCAGTAAAGCATTTCCTCCTCTCCTTTTCCAGCGGTTCATGAGTAACAGAGACAGTTTGTGAAGATGTAGTCTAAAACTTCAGGGTTTTCTGTAGGGCCGTTTGTTTGAGTCAAAACCCACAATGTATGCCAAGCCCACGACATCAAGCTCAGAGCCAGCCATTTAATGGAAATTGTTTTAAGTTTTTATTTCCTACCACAGGCTTTCTGAAGCACTCTCAGAATTTTCCTTTCAGGTTAAGCTAAAGCTGTTCTGTATAAATATTTATGTAAGGGTGTGAAGGGGGAATCACCTTCCGCGCTCCACCCAACAAAAATGTTGGAAAAAATGATGCATTTTTGGTAGTCCATTTTAAACATGTGGACAAGGGCAGTCTTTGACTGTATTTTAGTTACTTGTTGGCTGGCATCCACTGCAGTCTTTGCCAAAAAAAAAAAAAATACAGAAAATATTGTATTTTTTAGAAGCTAAAGGAGAAAATATTTTCCCTGACCCCTTTACTTTTTTTTTTTCTGGGTTTGAATGTACAGCTGTCTGTAAAAGTATGACTTCTGCTCAGGAAGTCAGATCTAGACATGAGTAAAACTGTGCCCCAATCAATTATGAGAAAAATGCCTTTTAATGATGTTTCCACACCAGAAGAATAAAATAGACTGGTTCTGTAATATGCTACGGCAGGCAGGGATTCCGTATTTCCTGTTTCTCTCTGATTTCTCAGAAAAGCACAGAGAGGGAGAGCTCATCATTAGAGGCCACAGAACTGAGCAGGTATCGTTTTGTAAGGGAAGGAGAAACTAGAGTCCAGTTCTGCACACTTTTTACTTAAGGTCTGGGGAATTTGGGATCCTGACATTTCTGTTTACATGTTTAACTCCTAACATGTTTTTCCTTTTATTTTCTTCAAGTTTACACCACCACATTGGACCTACTTCAACTGGGGTTACTCTGATACCAAACCAGATGAGCAGCAAAAATACTCAGGTTCCAGAAGTCCTCACTCGATAAACACGGATCCTTCAAAACAAAGTCACTAGGGAGCTCAGCACTATGACACCCTCCAAACTGGGCTCGAAATTGTTTATGCTGCTCCTTTGTTATTTATGGAAGGGGAATTTGGGAAGAAAAGTAAGGTAGTTGTGACTACCGTATGACACCAAAGAGATACATGACTTCTGCCACCTCCAAGGGTAACTTTGAAGCCCTCTGTTTGCTGTCACCCTTCTTACCCTGATCATCACATTGCACAGGATAGTTTTTGAATTACTGACATTCAGAATCTGTCGCCAAAACATAAATTTGCTGAGACACATTTTCTTGTCAGACTCTGACTGTCTGTTGAACAGAGCCATGATACAATCCAGTGACCTTCCTGAAGGACAGCCGAGTCCCAGACCTATCGTACGCTCTGCACTTAGAGGGAGAGACATGTGCACTGAGGCTAATGGATAAAAAAACAATGAATGAAAACTGAGTCAGGATGTGCCGTTTAATTCCCACACTTCATTTATTGGCTTAATTTATTTTTGAACTTGCACAGCTATAACTCTATGTCAGTTCATGCTCATAATGAGTTTAGATCAGTATTTAAGAGCATCACTTTGAATGTATTTGAAATTCCTGTTACATTAAGTTTTTATTGAATTGGTGACCGACTTCTAATGTAAAAAGTAATTATAAGGAAAACTTGGCAGTACAAAACCATAGTTTCAGGGGAAAATTTCAAAAAAGAGTCTATTCATTTTTCCCTTACTCCCCAAAAGAATAAATATTATGTCAAACAAACTCTAAAGTATTGTTTTAATGAGATTGAGACCAATCAATTTGATGGAATTTGTACTTTGTGGAAAATCTCCATCAGTTTAAATTAATTTCCTAGCCTTTAAATCAAGACGAGATGACTACTTAACAAATAGCACTTAATTAATAACAGGGATAGAACTGAAAGTCACTAGATGAATTTTACAGTTTCGTGGAGTCCAAATTCCACATGAAAGATAATGGAAATTGTCCCCTCTTAATTGAAAAAAGCCCTGTAGCCATAGTGGAGTTTATAAGGGTAGTAGACATTTCTCAGCTGACATCTTTCTGACCAGCACTGGGGCTTTCCAACCAAGTCAGATATCCACAAGGACCAAGGGAAAAATAAGTGGAAATCTGTCAGGATCAGTCTGTAAGAAAGCGCCTTGATGACAAGTAAGGTCTGCAACAAGTATATCCAGGGGAAATTGGCCTGATTGGAGCAGACAATGTAACTCCATTACTGTCATAAAAGCACCAATAAAAAAAGGCCTAATCCATCCAAGCTGAATCCATGTTGCCATGGGATTTGGGATTTTTTTGCAATCACTTTTCTACCGACAGCATGTGTCCTGCTGTCTCCTACAGAGAAAACTGAGCTAGCACAGTCTGAAAGGGAAAAAAGACAGCAGGTTGGGATGGGGGTGAAGGTTCATGTGTCAACATGTTTTATTTTAAAAAAGAAAAAAAAGTTATTCCTGTTTTCAGGAATAATCGACTTTATCAAACTCAAAATTTCTTACACGCCTCCTTCCCATTTTGGGAATTTGCCATAAAGGGAAGAAAGGATTCACGTAACTTCTCCAGTTCATTAAGAAAGTAGATGTTTACTACAAACTCGTCTGTTTGACGATATCTCCAGATTTGTTATCCTGACTCTTGCATGGTCTTGAAATGACTGAGAAGAGAGTGTACACATTTTTTATTTACCCTGTCTGCAGACAATTTTTCTCATTACCTTACTGGGGAGCACTCGTGCAGGGGTTTGTGCTCCAGACAGCACGGAGGTTGAGCAATCTCTAGGCCTGTGCCAAAGAAAAGAGGGAGGAGGATCGGGGATAGCGGAGTGCGTTTCACCGCACAGCCAGCACGGCTGTTGTACCCTGACGGCTACTTTTACAGTGCTAATTTGTCACAGACTTGTCCTTAAGTCTGGTTTAATCAGCTTTACCTGGAATTAGGAGCAACCGCACAGACAAAAGTTTTTGTGGGGATATTCAAGGGCGTCTGTTCCCGCACAAAGGGCTTTGTGAAGAAATACCCTTGTGGAGCAGGGCGGCCTCGTGCCTAGGAGGGCTGGTCCTGAGGAAAGGCAGGGCTCACCGGCTGTCATGGAGCATCCCGCAAATGAAGCAAATCCTACCGCCTCTGCAAACTCGGCCGTGCCCTCAGAACACGCTGTGCCTTTGGCTCTGGGGATCCACCACCCAGTGCTCACTCAGGCATCTTGCACAACATCTTGCTGTATGGGACAGCCAGGCTTTGGCACCGCTTGTGACACGCATCTGCCTGGCTGTCTGCTCCTAATTCCAGGCAGAGCGCGGAAAACAAAAACAAAACCTAAGCTAAACAACCCAGGATAACTTGTCAGCAGTGTGCCTAATGACAACAGCCTTAAAGGCAAATTCAACACACAGTAAAGCAGAGTTTTCTTGCCCAGGTGCATACAGTCCACAAATTTTGGTTCCTTTGGAAGTGGATACGGGTGCTTGCAGGTTTCTGGTCTTGGTTGGTCTTTGGTTCTCTGCCACAGCTTGGGGATGCACCTTCTGCCTCCTACCTCCCTTCCTGAGTGTTTGGACCCTTGAGCTCAGTTGTCTTAAAAACACCAGGTCCAGTGCCGGCACCTCCAGCTGAATCATCCCTTCTCATTCCCAAAGCCTCACAGGCGGTACCTCCTCACATTTTAACCCAGCTGTATTTCCAGTGTGGACTTGTGAAGGCTCCAAGTACATGCAGCAGGCTTGGGTTAAGAAAACAGCATCAAAACCTGTGTTAGTTTGCATTTACCTTACACAGAACAGTGTGAGTCCTCCAAATATTATTGTTCTGACACAGAGTGTAAGTACCCTTGAACACAAACCACAGCATGTCATTGTTCTGGACAATCGTGTATGTCAGCTGTAAGCACTAAAGACCAAGGTCTCGGCTGAACCTCAAATGATTCATTGCATTGTGTATGTGACTCAGTTTTCATTGGCACTTACATTTGGCTGAATAATGTTTCAGCTCGGTAGATTATTTAATGAAAAAGGACAGTGGCAATCATTTCAGAGGCTGGTCATAAAGAAAATGAGGGGGAAAACAGAGGAATGCAGCATTTTTCACACCTTTTGCTTAAAAACCACAGAGTTCTTAATACTGAAGTGCCAGCTGCTGACATATGCCACTTTCAAAAGCACAGCAGCGTTCAGGAATTGGACACCTATCAAAGAAAGATAGCAAAGGCCACCCAGTTGTGGAAGACAACGTACAGCCTTGAAAATTCACCAAATTCATATTACTTATACTTGTTTGACAAACAAGTGCCCACAGGTAGCTTATCTTGATACAAGTGCACTGCACAATAAAGTAAGGCAAAGAAATCACTGTTTTCCTCTTGATCAGCACAGCATCAAGAGTCTAGAGATAAAGCAACCACTGTCCTGGGAAGGGTGGAATCCCTTTTTTAAATGTTATTGCTTCATGCTGTGTTAGCAGCACTGCTGACAAGGCTCACAAAGACACTGTATAAATTTGCTTAAGAAAACTGAAATCAAGACCCTCTGAGCAGAATGTGGTGGGTTTTTTTAAAGAAATCTAACTCAGTCGGGCTTTCAGATTTTACCCACTTTTTGTTTTGAACACACAAGTGCCAAAATGGATGTGTCCATTTAGACTGGCCAGTGTTGCTGACATGCAACACAGAGGACAAGGGACACCAGCTATCAAGTTTACATCACATCTCCTAAGTTTGTCTTGATGGTCAACAACAAGCTGGTTTTTGGATAAGTCCTTTAATCTCTTTAGGAGTCACAAGTAATTACAGACTCAGAGTCTCTAGTAAGGTTGCTGCCACATTTGTTAATATCCTCAAGATTTAATGGCATGTGGCCAAAAACTTTCTAAAAGCCACACAGTCCCAAGATCATTTGGTGCTTTGATTTGAAGGAACTCTAGGCCCTGTCCTAGCCAGCCAGCCTCACCTCTCCCAAGAGAAAGACACGGAAATCAGAAAGGCTTTTCACAAAGTTTCCCAGCATCACACGGCTTTTACTGAAAGGGTGTTTTCTTGCCTTGTCCTACCTAATGCTGGGACCTAAAACACTGCTTCTAAAACTCAGGAGAAGGACCTCATTGGGAAGCTGAGAGATGTCTCAAACACAGCACACGCTCTAGCACTGCCACCGCGTCCCCTTCCCTCCTGCCAAAAACATCAAGTGCTGTTGCTCCGCTATGTCACGCCAGCCAAAGGTTTCCATGTTAGGTCACAGCAGTGTACTTCAATCAGCACTGAGATAATAGAAGATATAACAAAGACCAATCTATTAAAAAAACCCAACAGCAAAAACCCCCAAAACAAAACACACACAACTAATGCTTCCTGCAGCAAAATTTCAAACACCATCAATTTCCCTCAAGTTTTGAAGACTCTCAAGAAACATGTCAGGAAGCTGTCAAGCAATAAATTTCATTGGAAGCAATCCAGTGAACACTTCGCTTTGGATTGATTTTTCGTGACTGCCTGCCACTCAATCAGTAAGTCTTCTTCCCTCTTGCAATGAGGTCTCTCCTAAGGTGCAGAAGAGAGGTCAGTGTAGGCAGTTAGGATGTTTCATTTTTGTACAGACTGAATTCCACAAAACCCCTGTGTCGTCTTATACAACTCATTTCTGTATCTTCTATGTGTGTCTCGTGTAAAATGGAAATAATTTTCCCCTGCCTTATCTGGACCGTTGTCAGGCATAGAGACACTACAGTTGTACAAGTCACACAGTACTCACGGCAGG
>VZSF01006993.1:28504-61052 GCA_013398295.1 Chionis minor | reverse complement strand
TTTTTTTTTTTTTTTTTTTGCCAGCCCAAAAGGGGTTTGATCGCCAGGCTGGCACGGGGATAATTTACACCCCGGCGCTGTGACAATTTCTGCCAGGCGGCGATCTGCTTCTGGTTTTAAATGGCAGCAATTACATAAATTAAGGCTGGTTAAGCAGCGATAGAGCCAGCCTGTTGATTTTTTTTTTTTTTCCTTGCCTGGAAAAAAACAGCACTAGCTTTTCCCTTTTTTTTTCCAGAGCCTGTCACTGCGGGCCGGTGCATCCCCGGACCTTGTGTCGGGTGACATGACCAAGGGCACCCAGCAAAGCGGGTGGCAGAGGCTTGAGGTGACCCCGAAGGTCCCACGTGCTGAGTTAATGGGCTGAGCCAGGCGGGGTCGTGCCAAAACAAAGCGTAAAACAGGTCTGGTTAATAAATAGGGATGATGAATAAATCCTCGAGGAATAAAAGTGCCTCTGGTGTGCATTTTCCAGCCCTTGGGTGGAGCTCGGCATCCCCTGGGAATGTTGGGGACCGCATCCCGCTGACCCTGCACATGGATTTGCCACTGGCTGCTGCATGGTCAAACTCAGCTTTCCTGGGCAAGACACCAAATTTGGGCTAGAAAAAGAAGAGTAAAGGGAAAACAGGAGCCCTGCCTTGAGCCACCAGCCAGTTCGGAGGCGGATGAAGCCGGCTGCAGGTTTTCCTCCTGCAACAGTTTTTCAGCGACAGTCGCTAATTTGCTAAAACGCCAGCGTTTTGCTGAAGTCTTTGATTTCTTTGTCTCCCTGAGATGATCAAAGTCTTTTGTTCTCGTGTGGGCTCCAAAGAGAGAGTGCAGGGGATGAAGGCAGGGGGGAAAAGGGCTGAGTAGGGGCAAACCTGGGGGTCTCGGTGCTTTTCCTGGGAGGAGAGGGGGGCTGCAGACCTTTCCGACCTTTCCCTGGGATAACACGACTCCCGGTTGCTCATCCATGGTGTCAGGGCTCTTGGCTTTTAATAAAGCAGCTACTCCAAACCCTTTCCCCGTGGCTATTACAAGCATAGCAAGATTTTGAGACCCTGCAGAAATGCAGGGGGATGAGTCCTGTTTACGGGGAGCCCCTTATCCCAAGAAAAACCTGGTGCTGAGCACATTTTCCCAGCAGGGAGGATCGAAGTGAGCATCCGAAGCCAAGCTCGGGGAGCATCCAGACCCCTGACAGGAGCGGGTGAAATCCCTGCAGAGGCCATGGAGCAGCCGGGATTTACACCCGGCTCTGAATGCGCCGGGGAGTACAGATGGCCCAGGGTTTATTTAGCTGTTGTTTGTTATAAAAAGCCCAGCCAATCTAGGTTATGCATTTTCAGCTCTCTACATTAAAATAAAATTTAAAAAAATAAAAATATGAAAAGAAACGAGACGAGCTCGGTGAGTCTGTTCTCCTTTGCCATCTGGCTGAGGAGAGCTGTGGGGTGAGGCTCCTCGGGATGGGCAGTGATGCTGGGGCTCCTCACACCCCAGGGATGGGAAGGGATGCTGGGGCTCCTCGTACCGCAGGGATGGGCAGGGATGCTGGGTGTCCTTGGGATGGGCTGGGATGCTGGGACTTCTTGCAATCCAAGGATAGGCAGGGATATTGGGGCTTCTCGCACCCTGAGGATGGGTAGGGATGCTGGGGCTTATTGCAATCCAAGGATGGGCAGGGATGCTGGGGCTTCTCGCACCCTGAGGATGGGTAGGGATGCTGGGGCTTATTGCAATCCAAGGATGGGCAGGGATGCTGGGGCTCCTTGGGAGCGGCAGGGATGCTGAGGCTCCTTGGGATGTGCAAGGATGCTGGGGCTCCTCACACCCTGAGGATGGGTAGGGATGCTGGGGCTTCTTGCAATCCAAGGATGGCCAGGAGTGCTGGGGCTCCTCGCACCCCAGGGACGGGCAGGGATGCTGGGTGTCCTTGGGATGGGCAGGGATGCTGGGGCTCCTCGCACACCTGGGATGTGCAAGGATGCTGGGCCTCCTCACACCCCAGGGATGGGCAGGGATGCTGGGGCTCCTCGGCATGGGCAGGGATGCTGGGACTCCTCACACCCCAGGGATGGGCAGGGATGCTGGGGCTCCTCGGGATCGGCAGGGATGCTGGGACTCCTCACACTCCAAGAGCAGTCCTGGTACAAAAGCTGCCCCAGTGCCTCGTGAGGCACAAGTCCCTTCAGGTCCTGTATTGATTGTCTTTGCTTTTTGGCCCTTGTTTGGCCACTTCTTGCTGTCCTGAAGCTGAGCTCAGGACTAATCCATGAGCTGAGGATTTGGAAATCCAGCCTTTAAGCATCCCTTGAAGTCTGGAGCTGCCCGAAGGGGGAGAGGAGAGGCTCTGGCCCAGCATCTCCCCTTCCCACTGGGCTGCAGTTTTGGGGTGCTGGGGATCACAGCGAGCCAGTTTTCTCATCTTTCTCAGAAAATCCTGACCTCTGGGCAAGAAACAAGGGCCTCAGCAAAGCCGGGAGGAGCCAAACCTGCCCTCACCCTGCTCAGTAGTGGCTGCCTCATTGATTTGCATCGCTCCGGGTCCGTCTGCCCAGGCTGCCGCCGGGTGAATTAACCAGACACGGAGCCCAAGGCCGGCTCTGGCTCTTCTGGTTTTTGTTTCCACTCCCAGCTCTTACATATATTAAGGAAGGCAGGGCTGGAGGGGGTGAAAAGGAAGAGGTTGGGGAAGAGGAGAAAAAAAAAAATATTACAGCTCCCAGATCAAAACAATAATCAGCTAAATGAATTCCGCAGCATTTTCCCGCATGACTGCGAGTGATAATTTAGTGCAGCAGCCAGCTGGAAGCAAAAGGATTAATTCTGCACTTAGTGACACCCATGTGAATAATTCATCACACGCAGACCCCTTTTCGCTGACCCCCCTGGGCAATCATGCCAAAGACCCCCACCAGCCGGCCCCCGGCCCACTGCGACTCCTGGGGGATGGAGGGGGGGGGATGCAGCCGCCAGCGCAGCATCGCCAGACCTGTCCCAAATTCACTTTATGGATAGGGCTTGGGGTTTTTTTCCAGAGGGGAACGGAGGCTGGTGGCTGCAGTAATTAGATCGATCAGGCTCGCGGTCGCATCCTGACCCGCCCAAGGGCTGGTCCTGGAGCCAAGGGCAAGCGGGATTCCACCCTCCCTGGGATGAAAAGCAGCCAAATTCCCTCCCTGCTGTGACATCCCCGGGGACCACAAATGCTGAAGGATGAAGACAGCTGGACATTTGTCACCGCAGTTAACCAGCCTGGCCTTTCTCCGCACGGAGACGGTGAACAGCCTCTCCCAAATATCCTGCCCATGCACTGCCCGTCCCCCTGCCTCCAATCGGGATTCTCTGGGAGTACCAGCACGTGCCAAAAGCCCTGGGAAAACGATGGATGTGTGAGAGCAAGAACAACGCTGCTTCTTCCAGCTGCCCGGCAGAGCCATCCGGAGTGCTGAGACAACAGGAGTAAGGGATAAAACCTGGATCCAGCCCTGCTGATCCCCACCTGAGAGGTTTGAAGGGAGGGTGGCCACTCTAAAGAGCCATCTCCTGCCCTATCCCTGTCCCCATCCCTCCTTGCCTACGGGTTGACCATCCCCAGCATCTCACCTCTGATCGAAGGAGCTGCAAGCTGAGCCCCACTGTCGGGATGGTTCCAGATGTGGTTTTGAGGTCGGTGCCCTGGGGAGGCAGAGGAAGGGTCACAACCGGCGCTGGCCTCTGGGCTTCTACCAGGGCTCCGGTGGCTTTGGCATCACCCAGCTGCCATCCAGGCGCCCAGAGCTGCGGTTTGGAGCAGGGACCCCGGCTTCCCACGGGATGCTCTGCCCGCCCAAACACAGAGATCCCTCCTCCCACCATGTCAGCAGCTATAGGTACCGTCACCTATAGGTGCCATCAGCATGCCACCCTGCCCAGCGTCACCCCGCAGCCCCTGCCTCACCCGCACAGCGAGGCCGTCCACCTGCATCCCGCCGCTCCGTGCCGCCAGCTCCCGGAAAAAGCTGCTGGTGAGGGGCAGCACCGAGTATCCCACGGGAATGAGGGTGCCTGGAGCATCCCACACTGGGGAAGGGACAAGAAGCTGGAGGGACCGCAGCCCAGGACCTGTTCCTGACCAAACCCAGGGGTGAGGGAGAGCATCCTTGCTGGGGTGCCCAGACTCACTGGCTTTATACGGATAATATTCCATCACCAAGGCAGTGTCTTCGGAGAAGATGGTGGCCACGTCTCGGCCTTGGAAGAGGAAGGAGGTGTTCCAGGTCGGCTGCTCAGGTGGCCCAGCTGGTCGGGACATCTTAGGAGACAACAAGAAAATTATCGTGCAGATAAATTCTCTCTCTAGAGATAAATAAGCAGAGAAGAGGGAGAGGAGAGGTGAGGGGGGGGATAAAGAAAAGCACAACCCGTGCAGCTGCATGGCATCCCTGGCTCAAAAGCCACCCCCGATCCCAGTTGCTCGCACTGGTTTTCACCGGCCCTTCGAGCCTGGCTGCTTCTCCCTGGCTAATCCCCACCAGCACCTTCGCCTTCGCAGAGCTGGAGGAGGAAACCAACGTACGGACGCACTACCCCGTGCTTAAAAACACGATGGGAAGAGCCTGGCGGATGAGCTGCGCTGACTCCAGGGTGAGACTTTTGAGATCTATTGGACAATTTGTGGGCTCGTGCTTGGGAAAGGGTTTTGTGACAATATACGCCTGCAAAGCAGGCTTTTGGGGTCCGTATATTGTCACAAAACCCTTCCGCAAGTGCGTGGTCCGGATTCCCTGACAGATACGCAACAGCGGGCAACATGTTTATCCCCGGAGCCGCGAGCTGTCGTTGGAAATGGCATTGGTCCCTCCCCGCCAGCATCGTCTCCCCCTTCGCCTTCGGAGAGCCCCCACCGGCTCTCCAAAAGGTCAGCCCTAGCACCGGCCGCCCAAGCACCAAGGAATTCTTGACAGCGGCTCCTCTTTTTAACGCCTTCGCTCCATCCGCGCGGCCGGCATCAGCCCAGCGTGGACGAGACGCCGAGCGGCTTTTCTGCATCAGCACACTTCTGCTTCACTGGGGAGGGTGGGAGGGGGAGAAGGGGGGGTGTGTGTGTGTGTGTGTCTCCCTTTGCTCACGTTTTTGGATGCTAATGGGCATTACGCACCTCGGAGACCTGCAGCGGTGCATTACTCGGTCCTGGGGGCTGTGAGCAAGGGGAGAGCGGGGCTGGGATGCTGCAAAGCCCGAAAAAACCTCCACGATGGGCAGTGCCACGTGCTGGCTCAGCACTGGGCTGGCTCTCTCCGCTGGGAATTCGTCAGGGTCTCCCCAGCATCAGCTGGGGATTTTGAGCTGCCATGTGGCTCGCTTTGACTGGAGAGAGCTTGTAAATCCTTAGGGAAAACCTGCACGGAGTGGGGCTGCCAGATCCATCTCAGCAACTTCTTTTCCCAGCCTGTACCCCCGCAGCCCACAGGGCTGTTTCATCAGCCTCAGAAAGCCCGATTTAGGCAGGGGGAAATCTAAAAAACACCGAGCGCCGCCTCCGGTTGCTTTTCCTGGCATCCACCTGGACAAGGCGCTGCGAGATGGTGCCGTTTTAGACACAGCGGGGAAGGGAGAAGTCAAACGCGGGAGCAGATTGATAATTTGACCCCAATTGTCAGAGATCCCGAGCCCACATGGCTCCTCTCACCGGGACAGGGGTGGGAGATGACGTTCTTGAATTCCTCCCCCCCCGATTTTGGGGGCTGGGGGGGTGGGGGGAGAGGGAAGGAGGACTCGCCAGGGCCAGGCTGTCTCCCACCGGCTCGGTGGGACAGATGGATGCTCGGCTCCAAGGCGTCAGAGCTGATGCACTGATTTGGGAAGACGTCTTGGCACAACAACCGCCTCTGCCAAGGGGCCACCTGGAGAAACACAACAAAGGGGATAGGGAGGAGGAAGGAGGAGCTGGCTGCCCCAGCTCATCTCCTGAGGGCTGGTTCAAAGGCAGCGCCATTGGCACAAGCAAAGGTGGAGGTGGCCAAGCCCACAATGTCTCCTCTGCCTTCCCAAGGGATGGGGCCATCCCCTGGTCCTCATGGCTGCCTGCCTGGAGGGCACTGGCCTCCAAAAAAGAATTAGAAGCTCAAGATAAATGGATTAAACTGGAGGGTCCCCAACAGAAAGAGCCCCAGAGGAGATTTATCTCACAGGGGACCAACATCACAAAGGTTTGAGCTTGGTGCTGGGAGGGTGGACATGGCGTGGCTTTCTGTAGGAGGCACCGCCCAGTGTCCGTCCTTCCACCCTAGGGGCTTGCCATTGCCACCAGTGTGTCCAAACCCATCCCTTTTGGTGAGGAAGGGGCTGTTGGCCCAACGGGAGCACCCAAGGAGAGCACCCAATGCTCTTGCAGGCAGCTTCATGCAGGTCTCGGCTATCTCCTGGCCAGGGAGACCAGGTCTCCAGGAGCCCTGGCCAGGCAGGGAAGGGTTAACGTACCCGGGAACCCAAAAGCCCCCTAAGTAAGAGGGGTGCCCTGCTGAAGGTGAACCCAAGTGCCGTTGTCGGCAGACGCTGATGGGAACTGACAGGCGAGAGGACACGCTGGGCTGGCAGAATTATCGAATCCGATTAGCCTGCCCGGGAGTTCGCTCGGGGAAAGCCATTAACCTCTGGAACCGGAGCAGCAACGCTCCCTCCTCCTCCTCCTCCCAGCCTTTCCCTAACCTTTTCTCCCAGGCATTAGGAGTTCATCCTCCCCGGGAATGAACCGTGTCCTACAGGTGGGGAAACTGAGGCAAGGAGATGGAGTCGGGGGGGAAGAGAGAATGGATGGAAGTTACACAGCTCCCCCGGGCACCCTGTCCGTGCGTCCCCAGGGAAAGCATCCTCGGTGATGTGCAAAGACAGACCATGTGGGCACGGAGAGGAGGAGGAGGAGGAGGAGGCAGCAGCACGCACGCAGGCCAGATGGCCGGGTTTAATCACTCGTCCTCCCGCGTTGGGCTCCCACGGCTCCGCGCTGGCACTGCCGCCGGTGCCAGGGCTGCCGGGGCTCGGCTTGGGCTCGCCCAGCGCCCACGTCCCACAAGCTCACGGGGGTTTGTGTGTGTCTTTATCCATGTAAAAGCAAAAGGAACGGATTTTGACTGACTGCAGAGGAGACAAATATCCTTCCTCCGACTGGGAAACTGCAGCCTGGGGGTGCTGCGTCCTGGAGCAAAGAGATGGGAAGGGGGAAAAGATAACGTGGGGGATTTTTTTCCTAATATCTACTCCGGAGCCGGTCTGGGCAGCCCGTACCCCAAACCCCTTGCCATGGTGGGGCTGGGGGTGGCGGTCCCAGGGAGTCCCAAAGCAGAGGGTCCCCAGCGCTCCCCCTACCTCTCACCTGCAAGGAGCACCCCGGGGAGGCGGACGGGGTGGGCAATAAAACAGCAATTATTATAATGAATGAAATGCGCCAGCGATTTTTATGATAATTCGCCACCTCGTGGGCGACTTGGCATTTGGCTGGCCTCCTCTAAGTAATATTTTATTTATGGGCTCCCCGAATGTGTTGATACAGGGCGTTTCGCTCCAAGACGATCGAAATTCAGCGCACGGGGAGGGGGGGGGGAGGCAGGACCGAGATGGAGAAACGTGTGCTCCGCCGGCCTTCGGGACCAGCTGGATCCATCTTTTCGGAGCGGCTGGACATCTGCCCTCGCCACGCTTTCGGCTGGCGCTTTTCAGAGGTGAAAGGACGGCACGGCTCCCATTTTGAAGGGTGGTGGCTTCATGCTGGCTTCTGGCTCGGCTGCCCCGTCACACCCCCTTCCCTGCCCCAGCATCCCGCCGGTCCCCTGCCTCTCCCTCCCTGCCAATTTTTGGCAGGGCTCGGGAACAAAAGCGGGGCCCTCCTCCTGCTCGCCCGATGATGATGCCGCGTGCCGAAAGCATATGTTTCCCCGGCAACAGCTATTTTGAAGATGTGCGTCGCTCTCCCGGCGGTACTTGAGGCCCGGGGAAGGAGAAGGTCTCTGCCTTCGAGAGGCGGCACTCGAGCCGGAGACGTGAGCGGGAGCAGGGGGAAAAATGAAGGACAAAAGCCCAAAACGGCGGAGCTGCCTGGGGGTTTCTGCAGGCAGGGCGAGGCAGACATGGGGATGGTGTCACTGATGCTGAAAAGCATCGTTTTCTCCCTAAAGCTGTTCCCTGCGCGGGGTGCTCAGCACCCCTGCTGAAGGAGGGATGCTCATGGGTATCCCAAGTGGGACGGATGCTGCCGGACCGTCCCCATGGATACGCTCGGCTTCCTACCTGTGGGCAGCCGTGGTTGGCAGCTCGGGCGATGCGGAAGGCTGCAGCCGGAGGGTCTGGGAATGTGATGGTGGCAGGGCTGATGTCCGGCCAGGAGATGGGCTGCTTCTCCATGCAGTGCCTGAGAAGTGATGGAAAAGGGGAGAGTCAGCACGTGGGGGGGCCAAGCCAAGCACAATGGGAGGGGGGTGATGGCACCAGGGTTGCTCAGGTTGTCCCAAGCCCCGTGCTGCTCTCCCCCATCCCCATGTCACCGTGCAGCTCCCCGCGGGCCGTCACTCACTCGTACTCCTGAACATTGGTCACAACCCTGGCCACGGCGACGAGGGTCACGGCGGGGGTGGCCAGGGGGGCTGACAGCCCCCGCAGCAGCACCTAGATGGTGGAGACCCCATGATGGGGTGAGGTCAGCAAATGGCGAGGGGGAGAAACAGCATCAATTGCCGCCGGAGTGGGAGGATGTGCAGCATCCTCCTCCCCAAGGACCATCCCGGACCCTGCAAACCCCCCCTGCCACCTCCTGTCCCCAGGGCGTCCTCCCACCTCCAAGGCCACGTAGCTCAATCCGTCGCAGCGAGGGATGAAGCTCCCTTTGCGGGTGAGGGTGACGTGCAGGACCATCCCCGCGGGGTCCCGCGTCCTCCTCGGCTGCTGGCAGAGGAGAGCGACCGGTGGGAAGAGGAAGGGTCAAGGCCACCAAACGCGGGCGCTGGGCGCGCAGACAGCCCATCGCTGACAATTAAAGCTCACTGTTCCCCGGAGCCTTCCCGGAAAAGATCAATATAATAAATCCTTCTGCATTTAAATATTTAATCGCTCCCCATCTCTGCGCAGGGAAGAGGAAACTCATTTCTGCCAGCCAGAGCATATTTGGGGGCGGCTGGTTTGGGGGAAGTGTTGAGTGAGTTTGCCGGATCTCAGCTGTACAGGGACCTGTCAGCCAATTCCCCGGGAGCGTTAACATGTTGGGACGGAGAAATCCCCACCGAGGGCCTTAGGAAGCGGCTTCTCTCCGGGGCTGGGCACATGCCTGCAGTAATTAATGCACAGCAGCCTCTGTTTTATGAATGCTCTGACGTATGGCCCGGCCCCGCATCTCCTTCGCCAGGATGCCGAAGGCAAAAGCACTTCCCAACTTGCAATCCCGTCGCTTTTCCTCCGTGTTTTCCCACCAGAGAGGGGTGAAAAAAGCCCAGCACAACGCCTGCCTTGTTCCCACCTCACGGGGAGCTCACAAGCCTCTTTGAGCACCCTCCCTGACTTGCCAAATTCAGGTTTCCCACCAGGATTACACCGTTACACAAGGCTCCCTTCGCCCACAACCCCCCAGCTACAGCTGGGGTGAAAAAATCCAAGTTATAAGCAGGAATAAGCAGCGCGATGGAGGGGCAGGAGCCGTACCTACCAGCACCAGCCTGCAGTGGTGGGGTTGGAAGGGCTGGAGATGCCGCACCGGCACCTGGAATGTCCCCAATGTTTCCTTGGTGGCTTTGTCTGCCACAGTGATAGTGAGGGCTGGAAGGGAGAGGGTTGGCCATCAGGATGAGCAGGGTCAGCCGCAGGGTTTGGGGAAGGGGGGAGCAGGTGAAGCAATGGGGAGAGTTTTGGGGAGGGTCTGGGTGAAGAAGGGACAGAAACGACGGGGTTATTGGCCATCCTGCCCTGAGCCTTCCCTGCCCCGGCGCCAGCCCCGAAGCCCACTGCTGGGTTTTGCAGACACTTGCCACCACGCCATCCACCCTGCCTGGTCCCCATCTGTCCCCCAGCATGGCAGCATCACCCCCACAGGTGCTGGCACCCCCAGCTCTTCCCTTCATTTAAAGCAAAGCTGCAATTTAGTTGACAAGTGCGAGCAGGAGCCTTTTATCAGAAAAAAAAAAAGAAAAAAAAAAGGAGCTGATGGAAGGGAAAACCGCCCTCTCTTTATGCTGCCATCAAGACTTGGGCTTCCCTTCCCCCAGCTTAATGACTGTGCCGAGGCACCCGCCTTAACTCCTGCTTGGCCAACCTGGCGATGCCACAGGTCGTGCATGTCCCCAAAAGGAAGATGATGGACCAGGCAGGTCCCCAAAAGGAAGATGATGGACCAGGCACATCCCCAAAGGGAAGATGACGGACCAAGCAAGTGCATGGCCCATGCTTTCCCCAGCTCCTGCTTTTCAGCAAGTGCTCGATTTATATGGAGGTTTTCTTTCTCTCCTGGAAAGGGCTACAGGGAAACTGTTCTGGGGTTGAGCGAGAGACAAGTGGCTTTTCTGTTAGTCGTCACCGGCGATAGATCACGCTTGGCAGCCTCACCGATGGAAATCCTATTTCTGGGCAAGAAAAAGTGCGAGTTGCACTAGGAAATGCCAGCTCCGGCCTGAACATCTGGGAGATGAACACCTCTGAACATCTGGGGGATGCTGGGAGGCGGAGGAGCGGGGCCAGAGGTCTCATGGGGTCTCCCCACATCTCTCCCGGTACCGCACGGGGCAGGTCCAAAGTACATCAAAAGCTCCTCGATTTCATTTAGGTCAGGGCCTAATGGGATTAGGCACGATGTCAGGATTGGCTCCCACAGTTTGTTTTGCAAGGGTCCGATTAGAATCAAATCCCGGCCCCTAATGCCAGGAGTTTTATTACAATTACAGACTTAGCTGCCCTGCACCGCATCGTGATGTGGGTCCAACCGATAGGAGGTGTTGGGGTCAGGACGGCAGCGGGAAAAGGTTTGGGGTGATCCCCCTGGCCTTGATGCCGATTCCCATGGGATGCTTTGGAGAATGCCCGGAGCTGAGCACCGTCACTTGCCCCATCCTGCAACACCGTATGTGGCAGCGCGTCCCTCCTGGTCCTACCCTGAAGCCACCACAGCCACGCAGGGCATGGCTTGTCCCCATCATCGGAGCACAGGCTCCCTAATATCCCAAAGTTAACCCTTTTAGGGAATGAAACCCGTGTGCCAGTCCCCAGTATGCCTGTCCCCACGGTCATCCGATGCTCTCACCTGCCCAGCCTGCATCTTCAGCATCCATTTCCACTGTCACCTCCTCCTCCCAGGTGGGCGCGTGGGTGGGCACCGAGGACACGTGGGTGGCCTGCGCCTCTGCCTTCTGCTCATCCCCTCTGCTGGTCTCGCTGGGAGGAAAAGGGAGGCAGAACAGGCTGGTTACTGGGTGAAGAGGAAGGGGAACGTGCCAGCAGCCTGGCAGAGGGATGAGCACCGACCCCGCTCGGTGCATCTAACAGCAGCCAGTGATCCCACCACCAAAGCGCTGCCCCTGCTCCGGGGAAGCTGCGCTGTGGGTCCAGGATCCTGCGGAGCCCCAGTGATGGGGTTTGCGGCCCCTTTTATCCAAAGGGCTATTTCAAGACCCTGGAGGCTAATTATCCGGCTGTATTGATGAAGGGACGGGGAGGAGGCTGCTGGGAAAGGAGAGAGAAGATTGAATGTTAACGACCGCCGTCATTAAACTCAGCACATAACAAGGCTGAGCAATAATTACAGTGGGGTTAGCGGCTACGGGGCCCCAGGAAATTCTTCATCGGTCCTGGTGCAGGGCCATCCCCACCAGGGCTGTTTTGGGGCTGTTCCTCCCACTTTTATCAATTAATCATTGATTACTGATGAGCTTTGCTAGTAACAATGCCCCCCACCCCAATTTGGGGGCTGGCAGATGTTTTAGGGGGTGTCTGCTGCCCAGCTTGCTGCTATCCTGGGAGTCCCAAGACTGCGACAGAGTCCCACCACTGGGTGACGTGGTCACCTCAAACCCCGTCCAGCCCCAACCACAGGGTGAAAGCGGACAGGGACGCTGCATCAAGCCAACGGGCCGTAGATGCCCCAGCCCTGTCGGCGTGTTGCTCTGGATATTAAGATGATAAAGTGTCCGGTGCTGGCTCCTCCAGGAAGGCTCTTGCTGGAGCAGAGCCAACGTGGCTCTTAGGGAGAAGTTATCAGAGCACCACAGTGACAGAGAGCAGATGGTGGCACTTTGCCACCTCCTGGGAGCTGGAGACCCCAGCTCTGGAGGAAAGGAGGATGATAAAGGTCCCTCCAGCTGGAAGGCGAGCTCCAGGTAGTGGTGGGACCCAGCAGGTTCATCCCAGCCGGATGGGAGGATGTGCTATGCTTTCAAGACCTCCGTCCCCTCTCCTTGCTGAAGAGAACGGTCTAACAGACCCTCAGCCACGCTGCATCCACGTCCCGTGCTCCTCTCTCATCTCTCACGTGTCCCCTTCCCCAGCGGAGAAGCCCACCTGCATCCCGCAGGGATGGAGCCGAGCTGGCCAACTCTGGCAGGTGGGAATTAGCATTGGGCTGGCACCTTTGTGGAGGGGCTGGAAGAAAATCGGCTCTCCAGTAATGAGCTCTGTGGGGGATTGCTCTGCCAGCAACGTGCTCGGAGTCCGAATGAAGCCAGATCTGGGCTGGGGGGGCAGGAGGAGGAGGAGGAGGACGAGGGTGAGAACCGCCTGCTCCGGGCCCCCTTCATTATAGACTTGCCTAAGGAGGAGAGAGCATTCAAAAGAGCTGTGAAGTGGGGAGGGGAAGGGGGGGGGAACAACTCACAACACTACAACACATGGGGCTGTGCTTCAAAAATCAAATGAATAGGCCGGGGGCAGTAGGAACGGCGGAGAGCGGAGGCAGTTTGAGGTCTCCTTCTCATCCCAGCCAGCTCCAGAGACCCGCTGGTGGGGCAGGAGACAGGGGTCTCTAGCGAGCGGGTCTCAGAGCCTCTCGGGGCAGGAGGTGGCTGGGATGGACCAAGAGATGCTCCTCTGATGCTCCGCATCCCTCCCCGACTGCTCCAGGGCAGGCACTTCGCTCTGCCAGGGATGCAGCAGCCACCCACCGCCACGATAGAAGATAAAGATAAAGACAGCCACCCTCGGGGAGTTATTACACATCAACGTCTTGGCCGCGGTGCTTGGGGACAGCATCATGCAGCCACCCCGCTGCGTGTGACATCCAGGTGCCCAGCAAAGGGCTTGAGCCGGGCTGCGCCCAGCCCTGGTAAACATTTATTTATCTGGTGTTATAAGTTATTATCTCGACAGGGTGAGTTATTTCTCGGCAAGGTGGCAGGGCAGGTGCATGGTTCTCGGGGTAGAAGAACCCCTGAGCAGCAGGGCCAGGGCTCAGGGACCGAAGGCTGGGCTGTTATCAACGCGGTGGCTGCAGGGCCTGAGCTCGGGGAGGGGAGCCCAGGTGAAGTCTGGGTAAATAAATCTGGGTAAATATATCACAGAGGTGTAAGAGCAGTGTTTTGAAAGGATTCCGAGTGAGAAAGGAAGAATTGTGATTTCCCCTCTCCTCGGAGAAAGCCGGTTTTCACATTGCTCTTGACCCTCTAACCCCGGGACAGTCCCTCTCCATCCCACCGTGACCTAAGCTGGGTGCTGGGGTGAGACGGAGACCCCCAAAGACCCCGTTTTGTCCCCCTTCCCACCCTCCCTTGGCTCCGGGGTTGCCAGCTGAGCCCCTGGTTTATTTTGGGGCACGGCGCCGAGCCAAAAGGCCGTGCTTGCAGGAACACCCCAACCCCTTCCCAAGCGGAGCATCCCATCCGCACCACAAGCGGGACCGCGCAGGCAAACCCGCGGGCAGGGGGATATTGGAGCCCCCATCCCCCAGGCTGGGAGCAGACGGCGCATTCAGCAGCGACCTTGAGTTTCTTCTCTCGGCGCTGAAGAGCAGAAAGGAAGAAGCGAGGAGGTACTTTCACCCGCCCGTGGCACTCAATGGAGAGGAGAAGGCGGCCGGAGGCGGGTGCTTTGTGCCGTTAATTGCAAACACACCTGGCTCCGGCACACCAAGGTCATCCCCACATCGTGCCGGTCCAGGAGCGATTTATCTGTGCGCACGAGGGAGTGAAAGGAAGATGCTGAGCAAACCCACGGGTGCCCCTGAAACCAGGGAAGGGGGATTTGCTCAGCGTTCAGAGGATGAGGAGCAGAACTGAGCTGCTGCCACATCCCCATAACACCCCCAGAGGTGGAGATCTATCCTCTTTCCCATGGCAGGGATGAGCCCAAGCCCGTGGGGATGCCCGTGCGGGGCTCTCCGGCTGCTTGAGGTCTTTCAGATTCGCTCTGCAGAGCCATTCCCTCCCCGATCCTCCGCACCGAGAGCCGGAAGCGATGCACACGGCCATGGATTGCTGTGGGATGCTGAGTCCGGGCGTAAGCGACTGGGCTGAGCCACGAAGGGCTGGTGCGAGTGGGTTTGCTGCCCTCCTCCTCTCCCACTCCTGATTTTTTGGAGGGGTGATGCTCTGGGTGCCGGCAGTTTGAGCTCAGGCTGGCTCCGCTGGTGGTACCCAGCCGCTGCGGGGGGGTCCCCGCCGGCACATCCACCCACCGCTTCTCCTTCCCGTCCATAAAAACCCACCTTTTAACTGCAACATGCTACTCTCCTTCAATAGCAAGTGCCCTGAAAAACAATAACTGATTCCCTTCTGCCTTGGCTCCCTCACTATGGTTACTAAAAGGCCCCTCATGTGTCCTGCATCCCTAATACCACCCTCCCCTCCCCTCCATCACTCCCCCGTTACCATGGCAATGCGGTGATGGAGCAGCACCAGAATGTAAAGAGAGACGCAACCATCACACGCCACCCTCGTGCTATCATTTAGGATATTGATGTTTAAATCTCCCGAGATTATCTGGGTATAATTGGTTTATGGAAATAGAGACAACTCCTGCGGTGGAGTTACTCAGGCTGTTGGGGCGGGGAGCGGGTCCTTGGCACGGGGTGGGGGTGGGAAAGAGGGTGATGCAGAGGTGACGGGGCGGGGGGCTGCCAGACCCCAAACCAGCCAGCTCCCACCGGGATGCAGGTGCCAGGCAGCCTGGAAAACCAGACAGACACTGCCCCCGCGGTGGAGAGTCGCATCCCTCCTGCTCAGAGAGCCTCCGGGATGTCCGACGCAGCTGGCGCCGGGCACCGGGGAGAAAAGGCACGCTGTGCCGCACCACCAGAACTTGGGACACCCCCTCTCCACACAGCTCAGGGTTTCTACATCGGAAAATGCCCAGCAAGCAACAGTTTGCTCTACACGCTTCCCGAGAAGATGTTTCCAGGCTTCCACAGCCCCGGCAGCTGATTGTCCCCAGCAGACGAGTCCTGTCCCCCAGCATCGATCCACCCATTTGGGTGTCAGCCTGCCTAGCTCTGCCCTGGGGAAATGTCCTGGAGGAACCAGACTTGGCAGCCAAGCGATGCTCCAAAGCCACTGACAGCCTCTTTCCCCCCTCTTTTCCAGGGAAGCGGCACCAAAGCCTCTCTGCCTGCTAGAAGGGCTCTTTGGGATCGCAGGCTCACCCCGCAGCAGCTCCAAGCGGAGCAGCCTCCCTCTTAACACAGACCAAAGCATGACTGGCTAATTGAGTCCCCTGGCACATGCATAATGCACGAGGAGCCAAGTTCTCCTTACCCAAGCATCCTGTTTTATTTATTAAACCACTCTTTTATTTATTGTGATATCATCCCGAAACCCAGGCAGCATTACCCTGTGGATTCTTTGACATCATTTTACACTTTCAATATTAGGAATGCTTTCTTCCCGACGTCCCGGTGAGCCAAAGCGCCCGTCCCTTGCCTTCCCCCATCTCAGCGAGGGGTCCTGGCTCCTCTCCCCGCACCGAGCATCCCACGGAGGTGACGCTTGTTTCCCCTTTCTTGGGGCTTGCAAAGAGTTAATAACAGGGTGACAACTGCTAAACCCTTTCCCCGTGTCCCCATGACCTCCCTTGTCCCCCTTTGCGGATGCTGGGTACTCACACAATGACGTACGGCCACGGCACCCGGCCCTCCTGCGTGGCTGGCAGGTTGCTGGCACTGTGGATGGTGACAGCGATGGTTTCCTTCCCCATGGGGGCCACGTGTCCCCTACCCACTGCTGGTTCATACCCAGGCTCCTCTGTCCCAGCGGGGGACTTGGATACCTGCTGGGAGCAAGCGGGAGAGACGTCAAGGTGGGGAGCTGCAGGCATGTCCCCGTCACCCAACCTCATCCCCACGGCCCCAGCTGAATGCTGAGAGCCCAGATGGGGAAGATGACATCCCCAGCACACCCCCATGACTCAAAACTGTCCCCACAACCCCTGTTTAATGCTGAAAGCCTGGATGGAGGAGAACGAGCTGGGGACATGGTGTCCCCAGCACACCTCCATGAGCCAGTCCAGCCCCCAAGACCTCTGCTCCATGCTGAGAGCCCAGATGAGGGAGAGCAAGCCGGAGAGATGGTGTCCCCAGCACGTCTCCATCACCCAAACCAGTCCCCAAGACCTTTGCTCCATGCTGAGAGCCCAGATGAGGGAGAACAGGCTGGAGAGATGGTGTCCCCAGCACATCTCCATCACCCAAACCAGTTCCCAAGACCTTTGCTCGATGCTGAGAACCAGAACCGGGGAGAACAAGCTGGGGAGATGATATCCCTGGCACATCCCCATCACAGTTGCCTCTTCCCTGTCCCCAGAGCATGGCTGTGGCTCCACACCGTGGATGTCACCATGCCAGGGCAGGGCCACAACGGGTGCCAGGCTCTCCGGGAGGACACCCAGCAGCATGAGAGCATCCTGCGTGGGGTGAAACTAGTCCAGCACCCCTGCTCAGGGCAGTCCCATGGGTGCCAGTTATGCCATGGTCCAAGCAAAGACCCCAAGCCAGGTCATCAAAACAGGGATTAACCACCTAAAGCACCTCCATCTCCCCCATGACCCTCTGACCTGTCAACAACCGCCCCCCCCGGCCCCACCACCCCCCTGCGCCCTCTCCTCGCCAACCCAGGCATCTCTGTAATTTATAGGGACTCTGCAGGAATCGGGATCTCAGCCCAATCTAGGAGGGGGGAAAGGGGAGAGAACAGCGGCTCCCCCCCTCCCCAGCTCATTAATTCCCACCAGCTGATGCGATAAGGAGCAGCAGAGCCACAAGCTGCCGCTCCTCACCCACGCCGCGGGGGGGGACACATGACACATGACCGTCCCCGTGCCCATCACACCCCGTGCAAGTGAGAGACGCTGCCGTCCCCCACCGGCTGCATCCTTGCCATGCCAGCCCGCAGCGTTAGCGCATCGAATATTGCACGGTGCCATGGGGTTAAAACCCACCCTGCACCGCTTCAGACCCTGAAAAACAAACCCTCTGTGCATCCTTCGGCCCTTCTGGGGTGGAAGCAAGAGCTTCAGCCCGGCAACCACCCCGCGGGCTCCTTAAATCCACCGCCTGCAAATCCCCTCCGATGCATGGCTTTGCCTCCAAACTCTGTCATGGGGAGATGGCTGGTCCCAAGCCCCCTTCCTCCTCTCTCCGGAGGCCGCCTGGCTGCAGCGGTGATGGGCTTGGAAGCGGGGAGGTGACCCAGCACCGTGGGGGATAACAACCCGAAACCTAAGGATCGCTTGTGGGATGGAAACCTTGTGCTCTGACCACCAACAGCCCCGAAAAAAAACATTTAAATCAGCTTTGTTTGTCCCCCACCCCTTTATTTTTATTTGCTGCCAGCTCGGGAGCCAGCTGGAGCTCAGGGTTGGGTGCTGGGGACAGGCTCGGCATCCGTGGCCCCCAAAAAACGGCACAGAAGGAGCAGAAACAAAGAAAGAAGGTGGGGAAGGATCCCCCAACCTGCTAAGCGGATGGTGGGGGGATGGATCCCAATCCCACTCCGGCTCCAGCTCGGTGGCAATTATCCCCCCGCCTGGCGACGTTGATGGAAGGGGAAATTATAGGGTTTCTTGGCCTGATGTGAGGTGATACCCATGGAGTCACCCCCTGCCTCTCCAAGGGCACCGGCTCTCCCCACTGGCAGCCAGAGCTGCTCCGCACCCTGCCCGAGCCCCCCCAGCTCTCCCTGCATCCCCAAAAGCACAGCACGGAGAGCTGGATGCCTTCCCAAAGCTTTTCCAGAGAGGAAGGGAAAAGGTGGGGAGGTGGGGATGTGGAAGAGCATAAACGCTATCATTAAAAAAAAAACCAAACAAAAAGTATGATTTTTGCCCCATCCAGGCACGGGAGAAGAGGGGAAACTGCAGGATGGAGGGGGGTTTCAGACCCCCAGGCTGGGCCGACACAGGCTGCATCACCGAGGGAGGGAGAGGACGGCTGGGGGGGCTTTGAAGAGGCAGGGTGCTGGATTTGCAGGCAGGGATGCTCTCCCTGGAGACACCTCTCTCCTTTCAAGAAAACATCTGTTCAGGCTCCGGCTCTGGGTGCATTATCTGCACCCCAAATGCTCACTAAAAACCCCAATCCAGAGGAATTCCAGCTGGCAGAGGGGGAAAGCAACCTCACTGTGAATTGCATGGACACCTCCGAGCCCCGCTCGGGGTGACGCCAGACTCTACGCTGCAATGCTGCATGGGTGTCCCACGCCACACCCTTATTTGCAGCTCCAGATCACTATTTTGGGAATGCTTTCCGGCCTTTTCCCTGTTCTCTTTCACATTCCAGATAACAGAAGCGGGTTTCCTAGCGCGCACCTTCATACCTGCCATTTCGATTTGCACAGCTCTGAAAAACCGAGCACGTTTTCCCACTAGCAATGGTTCCAGCCTCATAATTAGCGAGGGGCTTTAATAGAAAATTCACGAGCGGTTAAGCTAAGTAAAACTCAGCAGGAGAACAAAACATTTTAAAAATAGCAGGCGTGAACAACCAACCAGCACCTGAAGCCCTAAGCAAGGCTGTGATTAACTCCTGGAAAAAAAGCAACCAAAACCCAGTCGCTATTCAAAGCAAGGAGGAAATTCAGTATTTCTTCCAGAAAGGAGGGCGCCTGCCATTCCAGGTAGAGCCCACGCTTGTTTTGCAGTGCTCTTACTCAGTGGGAAGCAAAACTTCTCCGTCCCTGCCAAGCCAAGCGCTCTCTCACCCGGGAGTTCGCAACCTGTAGCTTGCGAAGGCAGAGAAACAACCACCTTCCCGTGTCCCCGAGGGTCCCAGCTGGGGCCACCACATGGTAAAATCATTCTGAGGTCACTTGGAGCACCACCGACTCCTGCAGAGCATCTTGAGCGCCTCACACTGCCCGCCGCCCCGATCCCACAAGCCACCTTCACCCCAAGCCGCCCGTAAAGCATCCCTTAACGGACATTGTTAATTATTCACACTGCGACGTTGCGGGGAGGTTGATTAACGGTGCCTGCGCTGCTGTCGTTGTAATTTGTTTTTCTATCAACCCTTTATCATCTCCAAAGAGGCATCGGGGCCCAGACAGCTCCTCTCCAGCAGTGCTCCAGCCAAGATTAAATTGCTTCTGGCTGCGGGTTGACAAGACATAAATAGCCTCAAGAGCCCAGCGTTTAGTTTGGAGAGGACAGCCCGGGCTGGGAGCCAGCAGGGACCTCCAGGCAAGGCACCGTGGTGGCACAGGGTCTCCTCCATCCCGGCTTGGCCCCTGCCACTGGCTGGAGACCCCATCTGCATTTTCCCCCCTGCCTCACTTGCAGGATGTTCCTTGAATTTCGCTTTCTCCGCTGCGTCGGACAGCACAAGACCAGGGGGCGAGCGCTCGGGGCTGCGCGCCTCCTGCCTTCACCTCCTTGACCCCAAACGCCACCCTGCCAGTGCTCCTGGGCACGATGACACCAGCCTCTGCCCCACCATGGAAGGACTGGGACCCTCCTGGTCCTCCACAGCGAGCCCCACAAGTCTCCCCCCCCGGCTAAAACCAGGAGCGACGCTGCCACGGGAGCGGGGATGCGCTCCTCTACGGTGGGAACATTGGCAGCCCCGAGCTCCTCCCTGCTCCTGGCAATTTATGAGCGGCTGTTGGGAATGTGTCAGCTTTATCCTCCTCCTGAGACTCCATAAAATAATAGTAGGCTCCATGAGCGAAGATGGACTGGGGCTGGTGTGAGTTTTCCTATGTGATGTCTCCCCAGGCTCCTTTCAAGCCTCCATACGGCAGCTAAACACCGGCAAGCCGCTTCCCCTCCCCTGACGGCCGAGAGGACGGGAAATAAAGTGCCGTTTGGCTTTAAACAAGTCACAGGTTACACCTCCAGCCCTGTGCCGTGGCAGGGTCTGAACACGGTGGAGGGCTGGAGCGTGGCCGGGACATTCCGGAGGCACGCCAGCCTGAGGATGTCGCCTCCCCAGGTGTCCCTTGGGACACCCTAGCGGATCCAGCCACCTCTCAGGGCTGGACCTCAGGGCTCTGGGGTATGAGAGGACACCAAGAGCCTCCCCCGGGACACCCCAGAGCATCTCCCAATAATCCGCCCTGCTGGGCACAGGGGAACTGGGATGGAGAGGGGGATTTTACACATCATCAGGCAGGAAAATGGGGCAAAATATGGGCCTACAGGCCACCAGCAGCCCAGTAAGGACTCAGTGAGCACAAACAGCTGCTTTGCCCTGACCAGCCTTCTCCCAACATCCTCTCGCATCCCCAGTTCGGGGTTTTCTGGGAGCAGGAGGTGCTTTGCACGCCGTGCCCTGCTGTCCCCTGTATCCCCAGGCTCCACGCCGGTCCCCACAGGGGGTTGGGGTACAGCGTGACATCCCACATCCATACGGGTTTGCGCCCCCCGCCCAAGCGTCACGGCTCCTCGCCTGTCTGCCCCGCCCTCCAAAGCAACCGGAGCCTCGGCGCTAATCAGATTGGAGGCTGTGAAATCTCATTTGAGGCTCTATTAATGCATAGCTGGCATGACACAGGCCCCGGCCTGTCTCCGATGAGCAAAACAAGGAAAGCAATCTAGCCGGGAAAAATGCATCGCCCGGAACAAGCTTGGGGGAGCCGGCCAAATGCAATTACAGTTAAAAGGAAGATTAAAACAGCATCAGCACTCTTCTTCCTCCCACCCCGGCTCCCACCCACGGGAAAGGAGCGGCGAGCTGCACCGATGGGCATCCCTGGTGCCGTGGTCCTTCCAGCAGGGATGCAGCGGCAGCAGGATGCTGGATATGCTGCCGCATCCCTGGGCTTATCCCGCTGTGTCCAGCCACGGATGCTTTCTCTGGGCTCAGACTGGGGTTTCATAGAATCATAGAATCATAGAATCACTTGGGTTGGAAGAGACTTTGAAGATCATTGAGTCCAACCATAAACCTATGCCAAAATGACCCCTAACCCATGTCCCTCAGCACCACGTCTGCCCGTCTTTTAAATACCTCCAGGGACGGCGATTCCACCACCTCCCTGGGCAGCCTGTTCCAATGCCTGGTAACCCTTTCGGTAAAGAGGTTTTTCCTAATATCCAACCTAAACCTCCCCTGGCACAACTTGAGGCCATTTCCTCTTGTCCTGTTGCTTCTTACTTGGGAGAAGAGATTGACCCCCACCTCGCTACGACCCCCTTTCAGGTAGTTGTAGAGAGTGGTAAGGTCTCCCCTCAACCTTCTCTTCTCCAGGCTAAACAATCCCAACTCCCTCAGCCGCTCCTCATAACACTTGTTCTCCAGACCCCTCACCAGCTCTGTTGCCCTTCTCTGGACACGCTCCAGCACCTCAACGTCTCTCCGATACTGCGGTGCCCAAAACTGAGCAGTCATGAGTGAACTGTTTCACTCCACGATGCCTCGGAGCTGTTTGCTGTGGGGTGGGAGGAGAACACAACCCCCTGATAACGACAGAGAAAGCCCTTGCCGGTGGGAAAATAGGGTGGCACAGAGGTGGGCGCTCACGGCAAGGAGCAGCCATCAGCTTCCCAAAGGAAAGGAGCCGGCGCGCATGTGGTTTCCACGTCTAGGAGCGAGCGAGCCTGTCCTCCCCGCTTTGCGAAGGCTCTAGGCTCTGGCAAGCGCCGCTCCAAACCCAGCCCCAAGATAAACAGCCAGATGGTTGGAGAACTTTCAGCTCCACCAGCGGCCCGAGGCAGCCCCAGCTCGTTTTTGAAGCAAACCCAATGGTATTACGATGATGGGGTATTTCCCAACACCTTCCCGCAGCAGGTTCAAACCACCCTGCATGGAAAAAAAAAAAAAGAAAAGAGGAAAAAAAAAAACCCACCCGAGCCAGTCACAGCCCTTTAGTAAATTCTCCGGCAAAACAAAAGCCAGGGGAAGGAAAGCGATGCAGGAAAGCAAACACTGTTTTATTCATCGTTTCAACCCGCCAGGCTCAGTCCTCCCCCCTGCTCCGGGCAGATGCTGCTGGTCTGCTCCCATTTCCCAGTCAGCAGCAGGGACAAGGCATGATTTTTACCTTGGATTGGGGCTGAGCTTGATATATTCTTCTCGTTATTATTTTTAAGCAAGTTGTTTCCTCCAGGGAACCCTGCGGGAGCTCATTAAAGATCACAGGGCGCTTTCGGGGTGCTGGGAGGGAGGATGCTCGCCCCCATCGGCACGCAGGGATGCCGACTCCCAGCCAATTTCCCCGGGGAGCCCCGTCACCGCCGGCCGGGAATCCCTTTGGGCTAAAAATTGCCAAATTCATTTTCTTTCCATTTATGTAGAAAACTCCCAATTCACCTGTCAAATAATTAAATGGGCCGGCAGCCCAGCACCGCCTCGTCTGCTCCATTAGGAGAGTTTTACACTTTCTATATTTATCAGTGGCACCAGTGCAATTTTCTCCCCCCCCCTCTTAAAAATGGAGCAATTTTCTCTTTTTAACCCCATTTGCTTTTCCCATCAAGGCAGTTATCTGACACTTAAAGGGACATGATGACTTAAATTGCAGGAACTAGAGCTAGCAGCCGTTCCTCCTGCCTGCCTTTTCTCCGAGCAGCCAAAGAGTTTGTGCTTTGCAAGACAAGGAAATCGAGAAGCAGCTTGGAAAACCTCTTGAGGCTCCGGCTTCTCCAGCTGAGAAGGGTTTTTTTTCCCCATTTTAGCTAAGAAAACGCAAATTGCCGCTCTGCGCTGGCCCGTTTCCATGCCAGATCTCTCTCCGGGCAGGGAGAAGCATGCGGAGAATGGGATTTTTGGACCAGGCTGGGCGGCCTGAGCTCCCCACCATTATGATAGGGAATATTGTTTCCTTGCAACACATCGCTGGGAACATGCGCTTTCACACCCCTCAAAAATAAAATCATCTGTCGGTAAATAAGAGCTATGCAAGCAGCGCCCCAAAGCCATTTGCCTCAGGTTCCCTTTGGCTGGCAGCTCCCTCCAGCACGGAGCGGGGATGATCAAGGAATGCCGGGAGCTGGGGTGCTGCGGGAGGAAGGCGAAGTCCCCGATGAACCCGTCAAGGCGCTCTCCTCCCCGGGGCTGACAGCTTTTCAAAGCCCTACAAATTGCTCGCCGGAGCGGCGTTGATTCATCTCGCCTGCGTCCCGGGGCGAGCCCTGCCGGCAAAGTTTGTTTTTCAGCCTCGTTGGGCTTTCAGGGAGTCGAGGCGGCTCCAGCCCCTCACCCCGGTGTCAGGGCAGCCGGCTGGAGCCCTGCCACCTTCCCTGTGACGGCCGCTGTCATCAGGATGAGTGATGGATAAACCGGCAGGGGGGACGGACGGGAGGCACACGCCATCCATCACCCGCTAACAGAGACCTCTGCCCCAGCCCTGCCGCTCCGGTGAGGAGAAGACAGAAGCTTTTATCCTCCATCATTGCTCAGCGAGATGGGGCACGGCGCGAGGGCATCCGCATCCCAGAGTGAGGGCATCCACATTCCAGCATGAGGGCATCCTACCACCGCAGACAGACAGAAACACGATGTCTCAGCGCAAAACCATACCCCAGCCCCTCAGCACAGCCAGGTGGCTGAGCCAGGCTTGCAGCCTGGACTGGATTTGCTGGGAAGTGTTTGGGAGATACCAGGGCTGAGCTCAGCTCCCCACGGAAAAGCAGTGGAGCTAGCAAGCCTGACAGGTCACAGCCTGTCATCCATGTCTGACCGGTGGGGAAGGGATTCCTGAGACACCCCCTGCACGCATTAAGGAAGCCCCAACCTGAACCCACCGAAAAAAGGGGCCAACATGAGTCCAGCTGCGGCTCAGACTCCCCCAGGTCCCTGTGCCTGAAATACACTCGGAGCTTGAGGAGTCACCACTTTACTTCCCATATCCTGCTAAAATAAAATAAAAATAAAAGTGAGCCTTATTCCTAGGGGACGACTTTGCTCATCCCTGTGATTTATGCTCCACCGGGTCACTCTGCGCACGCTTTGCTAGGGAAACTGTCTGGCTCCGCAGGGAATCCAAAGGGATAAAGCACAGCGTTGAGCGGAGCCGGGAGCAGGTTCGGTCCCGTTTTTCGGACCTGTTGAAGCTCCGCAAGCCACAGCTGGCCTTGCCCGGCGGGGACGGGGTGTCCTTACAGTGGGAAGCACCAGCTGCGTCTCCCCCACTTGCCCCGTACCCCCGGGCTGGTGCAGCCCGGTGAACAAGCGAGACGGAGCGGGAGCACGAGCTGCGCCCAAAGCCATTTGTTTGCTGCCGAAAGGCTGCGATTCCTTGTAGCCTGACAGCAACAGATTGCTGTTTTGGGACAGGCGCCTCGCTGCCAGCTGGTCCAGGGAGACTGGAAACAAACCATCTCCTGTGGGCTTGCAACCAAGTCCGACTGCCAAGGAGAGCTCCAAAAGCTGGCTCCTTCCTCCCAGCACCACGTAGACCTGCTGGAAGTGAAATGGGAATGGTTTCCGGGGGGAAGGGACTGTCTTCTGCTGACCTGAGAGCTGATTCCCCTCAACCGAGCCCTGTGCTCTGCTGCGAAGTCCCCAGGGGTCCTGGTGAGCCCAGTCCCCTTCTCCTCCATCCCTGCCAGGCTGCGGGAGGAGGGATCCCTGGGGCTGACAGCTCCAAGGCTCATCCTCAGCCATCCCAGCGACCGAGAGATCATCCATGGCATGTTATCGACCCGCTCGGTGCCGTCCCCAGGTCCTGGGACAATTAGGGAGCCGTCTAGCTCTGCGACATGCACGAGGCATTTGAAAAGCCAGCAGAGCCTCCTGCCTCGTGCCTAGGAATACATTATCCGCAGGTCGTGGCGAGAGGAGAAAAATCATTATCCCCGTGCCTTGGCCTTTCGGGTGGCGCTCAGCACCCATCCATCACCCCCACCATCCTGCAGATGAGATGCACAGCACAGAGGCAGCGGCGAGGAGCTGGCCCCCCACTGGAATGTGCCCACGTGTCTTTGCCTTTTGGGAAAGCACAACAGCTGGATGCGACACCCTGGCATCCTGATTTCTCAGGACACCGATCCAAGGAGCAGCCCTGGGATGGGAGCCCTCACCCCTCTGAAGCTGTCTCTCTCCACGCCCCACCGTTACTGGCTCCCCAGATGACTGATCACCCAAGTCCTGCCTGAATTTAGGAAGAAATTTAGGCTCTCAAACTTCACTTTAGGGTTCACCTTCACCATGCACTGCAGCATCAACACGCCATGCTTCGAGATGCTCAGGTTTGGACCAGCAAGATCCCAAACAGCTCCAGACCGACAAGAAACCCCCGTAGCTTCAGTTTGCTCCGGGACTCCAGCATCGCAGGAGAGCTTTGGGAGATTAAAACTCCCCCGCAGCTCCACCTGGTCCATCCCCCTTCCCCATAACCCAGCAAAGCTCAGCCACCCTCCGACACATTTTTCCATCGCTCCAGCCCTCCCAGGAGGGCGGGGAGCCAACATCCCCCCACCTCTCGGCTTTTAATTTTTAAATAAAAACCATCCTGGCAAATACTTGCCGGGTGACATCAGCATCAGGTGATTTATTGCATTCCCTCCGGGGACCCAGGAGCAAAATTGCATTTGCTAATGCCTCGCCTTACACCCCTGGCCCAGCTCTGCATCCCTCTCTGCATCCCAGCTGATTGCTATCGATTCCCACAGCTCGGAAGAGTTTACGTCTAGACGTTCGCTGAGCAAACTCAATCAGGCCTCGCTAATAAGCGTTTCTGGCCAGTCCATTTTCGGCCGCTCGGGGCGGGGATGGCACATTTCCACTTGAAAAATCAAGAGGGGCCGAGTGAGGCGAGCAGGATCCCGAGGGTTTGGGATGCTGAGCATCCTGCCTGCGGCGCGAGGAGCGGGCAGCTGGCCCGGAGCGGGGCTCGAGCTCCCCGTATCTCCTGTGAAATACGTGGACCAAGCGGCCTCAGAGCCATCAGCAACACATTTATCCTGGATCAGGGAAAGAGCTGAGCCACGAAGCCGTCCTGCAGCAGGTAGCCCCCATGCAGGGCCAACCCAATTTTTACCCTACAACCACGCCAACATAGCCACCAGGACTAAGAAGCACGTGGCCAGCGTCTAGGACATCCTGGTGATGGCACCACAAGCACAAGCCACCACCTGTGGTGTCCCTTGTCACCTCCCCACCGCAACAGCTAAGGGCTGCCAGCCCCATCCCCGAGCCAGCAGCGTTTGCCACCAGCCCAGAGGCTGAGGAAGACCTCGCCATCAAGCCCACCATCCCCAGTTCGCCCTCCAGCCCAGCTGAAGGACACGGAGGCTCCCTGGAAGGAGAAGACAACCCAGAGGATGCCTGGGGGGGGTTCATGAGATCAATCCGGTCTCCGGTGCTGTCATCCGGGCTTTCTCCGGCAATGTTTTCACAGGTGTACGAGACACCTCTGAGAGCAGCACAGACAACATCTTCATCGACAGACAGGTTTTTCTTATAGCGAGATGCAGGAAACGGAGCCCCTGGGGGAGGGGTTGTCCTTTTTTCTTTTTTTCCTTTATTTTGACAGCTTTTAACGTGACTAAGGAAAGAGAAATGCAGCCTCTCAGTCTGCATTAGCCTTGCCCTCTGGTTTCTGCAGTTTTTGGAAGCCTAGATGTGAGCTGTCAGATGAACTATTTAAGACGTGCCAGCCCCAGATGCCCGCCGTCGGTGTTTTAAGAGCTTCTAGGTGACACCATCCACTGCCTGGGGACAGCCACCTTGCAGGGCTGCCTTTCGGTACCAGAAATGCAAAGTTTGAGGTCTCGTTCCCCCATCCCCAGGGCCAGGCTGGGGAGGCGGTGACCTGGGAGCAGGAACAACCCTGGTACCCAAGCAGAGGCGGGGACAGGACAGAGGTGGCCATGTCCCCTTGCACCCCTTCGTCTCCTCTCCAGCACCGCAAAGCTCTAACGGGAAGCTACTATGAATAACAGCATTTCATTATTAATTTAGGATGGCGTCTTCTCCACCAGCTGCACTCACCTGCACTGGCAAGGAGGCCAGATCCGGGCTGTAGCCTGGGGAGGAGAGGTAGAAGCTGCTGCTCAGCGGTCGCCTTGGGGCAGGCAGTGAGGAAGAGGAGGAGGAGGAGGAAGGATGCTCATCTGCTGAGTCACTCTGGAGCTCCAGGGAGGAGCTGAGCACAGGGTCAGCCTGCAGCCTCTGGCAGTAAGAGAAGGGGTTTGAAAACCCAGCTTTAAGCTCCAGCACCCCTTTCCCAATCTACTCGGTGTCCCCCATACCATCCTCTCCCCCCCACATCCCAGGGAGATCCCTCTGCATCCCAGCTCCAGCCTCTAGCACTTGGGCTCAGGACCTCACCCTTCAAGGGCAGAACTTTTGCAAGAAACAATAAAAAAACCAAAACCACCATCCCAAACCAGCCCTAAGCACGCCGACATTTATTTTAGGCTCAGAGACACCCCCCTACACATACATCCCTAGGGATTGCTCCTCCATGTCCCTAACTGTCACAGGGAAAAAAAAAAAAGAACAAAGCTATTCTCACTTAAAAAATTAACTTATTAATAAACTTTTTAGCAGCCCAGCCATCCATCCTTTAGAAGGAGCACCTACACAGCTGCCTCTGCTGGGACTGGCTGATCCCAGCCCTTAAAAGAGTGAGGCAGAGGAGGGCTGGGTGATGCTGGGAAGCTTCATCCTTCCCAGAGGTCTCTGCTGGAGGGACTGCCCTGCTCCGGCTGGGAACATGAGAGCCATTTGGATGGGTTAAGCTGGAGAGTTGGAGGTTCTGGCCCTGCTGCAGATGAGGTCTGGGGCAAGGTGTAGGTCTTGTGCGTGGTAGAGGATGGTTAGTGTGGTATTGGACCATGCTGGGGTGGGCAGAGCCAGGGGAATTCCCTACAGAGCAGCTTTTCTTACGGCTCCCTCAGTGTTGACTGAGGGACCCTCTTCACTGGCTTTGCTTGGGTGGTTGCTGTCTCCCCAGGATCCTGCCTGCATCTTGAGCTTGTCCCAGTTTCTCTGTCTCCTGGACAAAGAAGGTCCCTTCATTTGGTGGTAGGCATCAGGGAATTCTACCCAGCAATGCTGGGGAATGAGGGAGGGGAAACTGAGGCAGGGCTGTGCTGTTCACCGAAGACACCCTCAGAATCCATAGGGACCTCTCCCTTCTTGCCTTTACTCCGGCTGATGCCTATGTGGGACCATTAAGTTATCCTAGGGCCAAATCCTGTCCGAAGCAGTCTGGTCTGCTCCCCTTTTGCGGGAACACAGGATTTCTGACCCCCCAAACCTGGGTTTTCCTACCTTAGGGGAGCGGGCATGGCCCTTGGTGGGCAGCGAGTGGTAAGCGGACTCGGGTGTAGGGAGTGAGCGGCCGGGGATGTCCGGGGTTGGGAATGTCGGGGCTGTGCCCGCTGCTTGCTGGTCTTCCCGTTGGGCGCTGGGGGAGAGCGGTGGGGCTGAAGCCAGCGTGGCGGGTGGCCGGTGCTCGTGCAGGGATGCGGTGAAAGCCAGCCGGCCGCAGTGCATCGCCGGCTGCTCGCTGCCCACCCGCAGCAGAGCCATCACGGCGCTGTAGCGGTACCAGTCCTCGTCCTTCCCGGCGGAGAGCTTCATCCGGGGCTGGTTGGTGCGGGGGTAGATGGCGAAGAAGGCTTCACCCACCCGCCTGCTCCTCCTCATCCTCTCCGCTCTGCCGGGGAAGCGCAGGGCCTCGATGCGGAGCCGCACGTCGTGGTTCTTGTCGTTCTTGCAGAAACCTGCGGGGAGGGAAGTCTTGCTGGGGGGATCTGGTGGTCCCAGGAGCATCTTGCTGGGCTCGTCCATCCTAGATCTTGGTTGGTGGTGTCAGCCCCGCTCTCAAAGCTAGATCCAGCCCATCCACCCCACTAAACTCAGACAGGTTGGGCTCCAGCTCGGGGGTTTGCTGTGGGGGCAGAGGTATGAGTGTGGGGTGGGGGTCTGCAAGCCTGAGACGGGCTGTGTTTGCTGCAGAGCCCTGCTCCTGGGTGGCCTCTACCATCAGCCCATCCCTGTGGCATCCAGCCTCTTACCTCTGGGCAGGGTAAAGGTGAATTTCCTCCTCTGGAAGGAGTAGATCTGGTTGAGGTTGCTCTGCTCGATGGTGTCGGTGGTGCCGGTGCTGCCCCGGGCAACCTCCCCGTTGTGGATGCGGAGCTGGATGCCGGCGCTGGAGCCCCGCAGCAGTGGGTTCTCCACGGTGAGCCGCAGGGCGTAGCAGCCCCGCCGGTTAAACTGGGCGCTGACCACTTCAAACTCAAAATCCAGTGTCTTCTCCTCAGCCTTGAGCCGGGAGCGCTGCAGGGCCGGGGGGATGCGAGACTCCCCTGCTTTGCCCGCCATAGGGACGGAGATGGGACCTGGAGACGAACCCTCCTTGATAGCAGGGACCCTGCAGATCTCTGCAGAGGAGCAAGTCCTCCTGGTGGCCTGAGGCAGGTTTCCAAGCCAAACCGACCCCGCTGCCGTTCTCCTCTCCTCCTCTCCAGCCGGGAAAGTGCCTGGGGGTGGTCCCGGGTACGTGTTGGCTTCACATCCCCGCAGGCAGCTTTCAAAGGCGGCAAAAAAGGGAAAGAAATCCCCATCCCTGAAAAAGCATCTTTCAGCGCCGTGCGGAGACACTGAGAGCTTTTTCTGCCCCTGTGCAGCGGCAGGGACAGGGGCTTTGAACTCCCGTTTGTTTGCTGGGAAACCAGGTAACAAGATGCCCAAGCGGTGGCCGCCTTCCAGCAAACAGCCCGGGATATCCAGGGTGATGCCGAGCGACACAACAGTCGTGTGCGTGTACAGGGTGTGCTGGGGGGGGCTCTGTGCATCCCCGCTCCGGGGATTTGGTGGCTTCTCGAGCCCTTTTCCTGGGGAGATTCACCGCAAAGGGCTTTGTGGGGATGTTGCAGAGCCTCTGGGAGATGCCGGTGTGGCGGATGGAGTAAACCAGACTGGTTGCTCCCGTGTGTGGCTGACCCCCCTGGGACAATCCTGCTTCTCCTGCACCCCTGAGCTGTTTGCTGGATCTTCTGCTGATGGGACCGGGCAGCCAAACCTGCGGCCACGTTTTGGCTTGTCTCTAAGGCAAGTTTTTAGCTGGATTTGCCTGTGGAAGTGTCTCCCCATGGGCGCAGGAACGCCAGAGGAGGGGACGAGCCTGCGGAGCAGTGCTTGGCTGTTGGATCAGCTCCCAAAGGGGACAGGGAGCATTTGCACACCTAATCCTGATGACTCGCAGCTTTTTAGGCAAGTCCAAGGCAGAAACTGCCCCAGTAGCGTCTCTACAAAAGAAGCAGTTGAAATGTGGGATTTTTTTGCATCTTGGAGATGTGCTGGGCTTTGAGGACCTGGGGGGTTGACCCAGAGCTGGGATGTCACCGCTACAGCAAGGGCTGGGGAGGCCCTGAGAGTCGCGGCCAGGCTGCAGGAGGGAAATTGGGGCTGGGGGGGGTGTCTGCATGGGGGTTGGGAGCTTTTTGGGTGTGATGTCCTGAGTCAAAGCTGGCTGCGAAGGGTCCAGGTCCGCTCTTCTCCAGCTCGGCGTTACATGGGCTGCTCTTTCCCACACAGGGGTCTGTGTCTCTGGCTGGTGCAACTGGAGCCGAGCTCCCTGCCCGCTCAACCTGCTGCCGAGCCAGCTGAGCATCCGGAGGTTAGTCCCACCACAGATATTTTGGGACTGACCTCAAGGGGTTTGGTGGTGCAGGGTGGGCAGGGAGCTGGAATGGCACTGTCTGATCCTCGCCAGGAGCCCCCCTGTCATATCTCATTCCCCCGTGGCCGCTGAGAACAGTGCGTTCCCACAGCTTTCGGGATGTTTCCAGTGAAACGTGAGCCGGAGCTGGGCTAGCAGATGGCCCTTCTCTAAGACAGCTCCGCGCTCCATATAAAAAGCTACATTCCAGTCTCTTCACGCTGGTGCAAGCTTGAAACAACAAGGTTATCCTGGGAGGGAGCGGGCTGGGGGATGAAACAGCATTTGAGACCCTGGGGCATAAGACTTTTGTGGGGTTTTTTTTTTCTCCCCTAGTTTGGGGACAGTGTAGGGATCTGCCAGGCAGCCAGCCAAAACCTGTACCAAAATCACCGCCTCCAAGAATCCCTTTGGAAAGGTGCACGGGCCATGGATGGACTTGCTAAAAAGAAATCCTGGTCTCCCACACCTCCCTGGGTGCTTCCAGGGAGGCTGATTGTACCTCCTGGTCCTTCCTCAATTTCTATTTGGGAAAGAAAAAAATACAGGTTGGGGTCTTGCCTTGCACCAATCCCGAACCCAACCTTGGCCGATGCTTTCCACTTCCCACGGGGGTGAGGATGATGCTGCAGAGACCAGGATGAGGATGGGGAGGGGGGGAAATGGGCTGCAACTTAGGATGGGGGTTTGGGCACTAAGTTGCTTTGGAAGCAGAAGAGGGTGGTCTGTGTGGTGTTAAGCTTGAGCTGGTGAAATGCTGATGGTTGGGAAGCCTGTTGGGAAGAGTGCTGATGTCTCCAGGGCGCTGGGATATGCTGACAGCTGGATTGCTTCCTTGAGAGGGTTGAGAGCATAAAGGCTTTTAGTGCCGTTGGAGGGCTTGGTGGTTCTTTTCCCGGATGCTGGAGACCGCTCGGTGCTCCCAAAGCAGAGTTGCATGAGAACAAGGTGGCTTCTCCCAGCCGGGAGCAGTAGGATGGCTTGAATGGAGTGCACAGTGCTGCTCCGAGCCCTCTCGCCCGCAAAACTGTGGCCATCTGAGCTGCTAGTCCCCTAGGGAGATGTCACCATTGTGCTTATCGGTGCTGCTGGGGCTTCCTCCTGCCCTCTCCTTGCACGCCCACACTGCGATGGGGACCCCGTGCCGCAGGGCTGGGCTCCGCTTCCCTGGGGAACAGCAGTGGGAGGAATCGTGCTGGCCAAACTGGTGTCTGTGTGAAGGCTCATGCCCTGTCAGCTCCTAAATGCTCCCGAAACCTCCTTCTGCCTCAATTAAAACCCCGCCAGGCTCTAATGCGGGGAAATGGGAACTGTTTCATCCTTAACTAGCCTGCTTAATTTCCTTCCCCGCCCTTCTGCAAACACATTTACGGAGCCACCGCTAATGACAGCATCATCAAAGACTAATTTTTGCATAATCTCATCTAAGGCACAGTTCATCCAGGCTGCGTTTTCCCCAGCTCTACTGGAGGGGCACGTGCAGCTGGTTTGGAGGTGCCGCTTCCACGGTGTTAACGTGGCACCAGGCACAGCCAGACCCGGGGCTGAGACCCTCCTTTGCCCCCCCCCCTCCCCCC
>VZSF01006993.1:3334-28487 GCA_013398295.1 Chionis minor | reverse complement strand
CCCCCTTCAAAAAAACTAAATACCACTTTCCAGGGCTCTTTCGGGCAGGAGGTTGATTCACAGGACAGCGTGAGGCCTGTTTATTTTGGCAGCCTGGGGATTTTTGTTCTGGGAAATGAAAGGTGGCCTTTGATGGCCGGAGCTCTGCCGGCATAATGAGCTCAGGCTTTGGGTCTGGAAAGCTGCGTAAGAGCCGTGAGAGCTGGGTGTTTTGGCCAAAGGTGGGTTCCTGCTGTCCTTAGCTCTCTTCTTCCATGGAAAAGCCCTTTCCCTTAGGGAAGGGGTCCCCATGGGAGGCAGAGATTTGTTTGTGGCCCCTGGGCTGTGCCTAAATCCCTTCTCCAGCCTCTTATTCAACATTACGTGACAAAACAGGCTCAGAGCATCAGCGCATACGAGGCAAGAGGATGCTTCATCTCCAGGAGCGGAGACAGGATTTGGGAGAGACCTTATAGTGTGGGGCAGAGGCCAAGGATGTGTGGAGTGAGGTTCCTGTGGTGTGGGAGGGTCTCTGCACCCTGCAGCTGCTGCTCAGGACTGGGAGAGGTGTAAGGAGCAGGGAAACCATCCCACTTCCATGCTTATCCAGCACAAGGAGCAGCATCTGGGGCTGTCACCGTGCTCCCGGGTCACCCGCACCTCGCAGGGCTCTTCCCAGCCTGGTCCCTGCTGCCTGGGAAGAGGGCAGCGGACCTCGCCAAGGTCTGCCTGGGTGGCAACCGCACGTCCAAGGCTTGTGGCTGTTTTCCCAATAGCCATTTTTGAGTAGAAAAAGCCAAACTGCTGGAATACCAACTTTTTGCAAGGCATTGGAATGCCTCGAGAGGCTTTAGGAGCAACGAAGCCCTTCCAGGGCTGGTGTGCATCTATACAATGATCGCTTTGGATGGATGGATTGCTGGAATATTTTTGGCGGGGGGGTGGAGGGGGCAGGAAAACCCCTGTGACACTGAATTTCAGCCCTTTCCTTAGTTCCTCGGCTTTCCAAGGAAGCACTTTTGGGATCCAACAGCAGCATTTCTTATATGGAAACAATCCTGGGGCCGGGGGAACTTGCGGGTCACTTTGTTCAGCATTGCCACAAGGTTTTTGGCTAAAAATTAAGCTAAATCTTCAACCTTGATTAATTTTCCTTTGCTTCACTTGCTGTCACGTGTGAGCTGAGAGTGTATTTGGCCCACTTCTATTCTTTTTTTTTTTTTTTGTAAGTTACCATCTCCTGGGCTAAGTGTCCCTGGTGGGAAGAACGCATTGGCCGAGGAGCAGATGGATCAGGGCAGTGCGGAAAAGCTGCCAGTTCCTCCCAGTAGCTGCGCCCACTGGGGCTGGTTACTCCTGTCCTCACCCCTGGGGCAAAGCATCCCCCAGTTGGCACCCCTAGATGTTTTGTGTCCCTTTCCCACCTCTTCCCGGCGGCTCCCTGCTACTGGGGGACCCTCACGCTGCACCCATGGCACTTGCCATGGGAGCCCTGGGCAGGATCCGGCCATCTCCAGGAGGCTGTGGGGAGGATGCTCTGGTGGTGGTGGTGGTGTCCCCAAACCAGGGACGCTTGTCCCCAAGCTCACACCACACCAAAACTTTCCTTCCCTCTTCCCAAGTTGCACCGGGTGGGGACAAAAGCAAATAAATCTGCAGGGATTGGGCTTGACTGATTTACGCCCCTAAGGAGCTGACCCTTTAATTTATGCCGGGAGGAAGCGGGGATGTTTGCATCCTGTGGAGGGGACACAGCAGCATCTCCGTCCCCAAAATCTTTGCACTGGTGGGGGGAGTAGCTAAAACCCAGCTGAGCTGGAGGGGGAAGGAGGAGGCTGAGTTGAGCTGCCTCCTCTCCCGCGAAGCTCTGCCGAATCAAAGGGAGAGCGGAGCACGGGGGTTGGTTGTTTTTAATTTTCTAAACCCCCAGGGTGGCCCCCAGCCAAGGCCTCCTGGCGATGGAGGGGATAAAGTTCCCCAAGCCACCGCCAGCCTCCGCTCGCTCGCCGGTGCTCTGAACTTTGCCTCGAAGCTCCTGCGGCCGCATCCTGCGCCGGGCTCCCGCGATCCGATGCTCTAGATCCGGCTTAGCAAGGCCACGTCTTCCCCCCAGACCCCGCCCTATCGAGCCGAGCCCCCGGGTGCCTTGTAAGGAGGTCGCTGCTTGGAAGAAGGTAACTTCTTTTTTTAATAGATTTTCCTCCTTTTCTTCTTTCTCCCCTCCTCCCCTTCCTTTTGTCATGGCTTCTTGCAAACTTGGGAAACGGGGATAATGAACTCTTTCAAGCTTTAGTCTCTTTGCTTAGGGTGGAGCAAATCCTGCTTTAGGGGTTCTGGAAGCCTCCCCCCACCCCACCCCCAAAAAATAATAATAATAAAATCCCAGCTCTGCACTTAAACTGGGTTTTCACCTCCCTCTTGGGAAGCAATCCCAGGGGGAGAGGGGGAGTTCCTGAGAGATGCTCGCTCCCCTTCGGCATCGCAGGAGCTGCGATTATGGGGTGCTCTGCCCTGAACCCCCCCCTCGGCGCCACTTTCCGTGCTGATGTATAACTTTGTCAGCAGGTTTCGGTGCCATCCTGCAAACTCCTGACTTTTCCCCTTCACTGGCTTGCGGTGGGTTGGGGGGAGGGGGGGGGGGCTTCATGTGCAGCAGGTGCTGTGTCTTTGCTTTGAAATGAGGGAGCCGGAGGGGGGGTGGAAGGAATCAGGAGCCTAAAAATAACTTTAAAACAGCCTCCTTGGCTTAAATGTTTAAGCTGCCTTTGCTTTTAAAATGCAAAAAGGGTTTCTCCTTTGGCTTGCTGGTGTGTTTATGATCTCCGGGGTGGATTTATTATCTGCAGGCTCCAGCTTTGCACTGGAAAGGGTTTGTGAAAAGGCGGAGTGGGTCCATGGCTCTCCCTGGGGTGGGGGAGCTCGGGGTGCAGGAGGGATTTGGGGGAGAAGAGGGGTTGGATGGGATGAGAACTGGCTTTGTCATGTGTGAGCCAGGAGGAGGGAGGAAAATGCTGTTGGAGTGGGAGGAAAAACTTCCTCTGGACCTTTCCCTGCCCTGGGCAGGGGCTTTCCTGAGGGGATGGAGGGAGCCGTGGGCTGGGGTACAGTGAGTTCACCGGGCTTCCCGCATCAGGTCATCAGTGTGACGAGTTTGGCATCCTCAGTCCCCTGGGGCTGAGCTGGTCCCGGGGAAAGGGTGGGCAGCGATTTCCCGGAGGTCCCAGCATCCAGCTGGATGGTCTGGGGTGTGCGTGGGCTCCTCAGCACTTGTGTTTGGGGGAACTTGGAGGAAGTGGGGGGGGGGAAGCGTGGGATCTTCCCACTGGAAAAAATCTCTGCTTTTCCAGAAAGGTGATCAAAGCTTTTCAAAATGCTGTGGGCAAGGGCTGGCCAGGGCAGCTTTGGTGCTCGGAGGCCTCCAAAGTCACCAGTGGAGGGAAGGGATGGGAAAGACTGTCCCCTTGCCCCGCTCCCAGCTGAGGGCAAGCTGGCCAAGTTTTCTCATCCCCTTTTGGGGCTGGGATACTGAGTATGGTGAACTTTGGGGCTGCAGTTGGTTGGCTCGGCTTGTGCTGATGGAAGACCGGGCTTTGTCTCTCCGAGCATCAGTTGAAGCTGCCAAACCCACCTTTGGGATCGAGCCTGTCGTGAGCTGGGTCGCCGGCTCTTTGCTTTGCCGGTGTCCTCCAAAGCCATCCCTGTGCCACCTGGCTTGCCAGGGACCGGCCCGGCAGCCACCCACGCGGCTCCCAAATGGCAATTGAATTAGAGGAGGTCTCACTTAACTTCCCACCCCCCTATCCCCCCCTCCAGCCTCGGCCCAAGGGCTCCCTGAACAATTGTGAAATGAGATCTTTATCATTTTTATTAAAAGCTGTACACAAGGCATCACCATTAGGCTAGACATGGGGGGGGGGGGGCGGCGATTCCCTTATGACTCCCCTCTTCTTCCCTCCCCAGTTTAATTCATAGTGGTGGGATGCAAAAGCTCCCCAGAGAGTGATGGATAGTGGGAAATGAAGAATATGAAGGAGCTTTATTGAACCCATCAATCTCAGGCGAGGCTGCTGCGATCAAAGGCCCAGCCTGTTTCTGCAGAGGTTACGCAGAGGAGCAAAGAGATCAGATTTCGGGGAAAAGCAGGGCACGGAGGGGCTGCGAAGCCAGAGAGCTCCTGGCTCGGTACCGGCACAAGGAGCCAGCACCCGTGGAGCAGGGTGGAGAGCCGTGTCCTCGTCCTGGCCAGGGATGCTGATCCCGCTGAGGTTTTGGCATACCTGCCTCTCTTCCTCCTCCTCCTCCAGGACACTGGGATTTGCAGCCTGGGCAGGAATTGGGAAGGGTTAACCCTTCCCTGTGCTGCGGTGAGGCTGAAGACCCTCCATCGCATGCTTCTCCCCAGCTGAAACACCCATCCCCGATAAGGTCTCTCCTCCAGCACAGCACCAGGGTGATAAGAGATCCCTTGGGGTCCAGGCTTGAAGGTCACCATGTCACACCATCGCTTGCTCAGCCTTGTGCTGCTGTGGCTTGCTTGATGGGGTCTAGCAGATGGGTTGGGGGCTCTGAAGAACCTCCTGCTTTCTCCAGACACTTGGGTTTTTTTGCGGGTGATGACCAACACGTTGCCACTCTGCTTGGAGGACACCAAGAAGGGACCTTCCCCTGGTGCAGGACAGCAACCATCTCATGAAGATGAGCAGGCTGGGTTGGAGGACTTGAAGATCACTCGGTGCTGGGACCATGTTGACCCACCTTGGTCCCATACCCAGCCAGAGGCAGGCAGTGAAGCCCCGGGGTCCAGGCATAGGTGATATCGGAGCAAGGACATGCTGGAAGGGGAGCTGACACACCACCTGGGGAGCTTGTCAGCTTGATCTCGTGATGTTGCTGCCCGGCGTAGATTCAGGCTGCAGCTTGCCCGGTGGGGCTCCTTTTGAGGGCTGTGAGCACCGTGCCTCTCGCTGAGCGTTTCTCTCCTTTCCTTCCGGCTTTTCTGCGCCCACCGCGTTCCCGAGCGGCTGCAAATCGGGGCATTGGTGAGGTGGCATCTGCTGGCTCTTTCAGAGGTGGGTTGTGTGGGGCAGCGCTGCCTGGCTCGGCGGGTGGGTAAGGTAGATCTTCCTTTCTGCTGTTTGCCCTGCTTTGGGTGACCCCACAGGGAGGTGAGAGGGGCACAGGCAATCCCACGGTGATTTTTGGAGCTGGTCCTTCATCCAAAAGATGCTTGGCAGGGGAGGCAGCATTCCAGGAGGGATTCTGCCCTATACCAGGGCCAGCTTGACTTGCTTTACCAGTGTAAACCCCAGCCCCAACTTCCAAGCTCTGACACCCTTTGGTGACCTCACGGGAGGGGAAAGGAGTAGGTGTGTGCTGCCACGAGCTTTACAGGCTCCTACCTTTTTTACAGAGTGCTACATTCCTGGGAGGTGAGGTCAGAGCTGCTTCCCTGTGCAGGCGAACCCAAGGGATGGCTGGAGAGTCGATGCCTTGAGGCTGGGACATGTGCTGGGTGGGTCGAGGATGGTGTCTGGGGTCCCTCTGAGTGGGACGCTCTGCCGGGGTTGGTGGGGTCCATCCTTCCTTTGCTGGAGCCTGTGCTGGTGGGGAGTGGGATGGTGATGGCACCCTGACGTGGACCAAATGCTGGGGTGGGGACCTGCTTTCTTAGCTGACTTTTGGCCCTCTGGGAGGGGAGGTGAAGGTCCCAGGTCTTATGTCCTGATCCAGTGGGAGTCCCTGGAGGGGATCCAAAACACGACATCCAGCAGAGCATCAGGCCACGGTGGCAGGTGCCACTTGTCTGTGCAGAGACGGGGCTGCCTGCAGGGCCACAGCCCTACGTGGGGATCCCTTTGAAGCTGGTGTGCTATATCCATGATGGTCCCTGGTGAACACCAGCTGTACAAACAGCGGCAAAGCTGCTGGCTTGCTCATCTGTCTCCCGCCTGTCCCCTCAGGGCCACCGAGCAGCTCTTGAGGGGGTTTGGTGGCGTCTTCCAGCTGTGGGACGAGGTGTCCCCGGGTTCTGGAGTGGTTCCTGGGACTTGAGGGGGTTGCACTGACCATGGTTGCCCAGCATTTGGGGACACCTTTGGGCACTGCCTGGTCTGACAGCGACGGAAGATGAGGCGGGTTGCAGCTTGTGCGAAGTAACTCCGGGACAGCAGTAGAGGGTGTGGGGTTGTCTGGGCCAAAGTCATCCAAAAATAACGGGGAGAAGGAGAAACAAGAGCTTGTTGGGTCTGGCATCAAGACAAATCCTTCCTCCCTTGTATTGGCACAAAGGGAAGAGGGGCTGAGCTTTCCTCCTGGGGCTGGGGAGGCTGGATGCTGCGTGGGGCCCCTGGTGGCACAGAGGGACATTGGGGACACGGGTCATGGGTTTCACAGCTGCGGTGAGATCTCATCCCTGCTTTGCCAGCCAGCCCGCGCCGCCGAGCCCAAAACTTGACCCTTGCACTGGTTTTTGAGTCATTGGCGTGAAAACTGTTAAACAACCCAAACAAAGGCTCCGAGTCTATCAGCATCCTGCGGCGGGCAGGGAGCGGCCGGGGGACGATTAGGTGTGCCCTGAGCACTGGTGGTGTGCTGGGGGGAGGAAAAGGGGGGGTGTTCATCCCTTCTCCTTCCCTTTGAGTCCAGATAAAAGCTGGATCCTTGGAGGCACAGCTGGATTTTGGAAAGTTCCTGGTCCTCCCCCTGTCCCAGCTGCGGGAGTGACTGGAGAAGATAAAGCTTCTTGGCTCAGCGCCTCCATCCCTGCATTTCCAAGAACCCAGGAGGACCCACCTTGGGAGATCCTGGTTGCTTTCTGCCTCCGGCTGCCTCTTGCCATCTCTCTCTCCAGCCCGTGAAGGGGGGAAGGAGACGGCCATGGCAGCCAACGGCTCCGGTGGGATGCACGATGCTCCGCTGGACAGTGACTTCGCCGGCACCAGCGACCTCATTTCTGACTGGTACATCTATGAAACCATGGAGCCAGCCGTGCCGCAGGATGAGTAAGTGTCCAGCCACGCTGGTGGGTGCCACGTGTCCCCCTGTCCCCGCTGGGATCACCCTGGGCCTCCTGCCCGGCTGCTCCATCCCCTTCCTGTAGAGCAGTGTCCCCTGAGCAGCAGGGCCAGGATTTATTCCCAGGCGAGTGGGAGGTGATTAAAAAGTGCCGGGGGGGGGGGGGTTGGCCCCTGAAAAATGCTTCATTTCTTTAAGGTTCTGGCAAGAGCCGGGGTCAATCCTGCAGCAGGCAGATCTGTTAGTTACATTCCCTTTTTCCCTTTTGCTTCACCTTCCCCAAAATGCAAAGTCAAGTTCATGGTGTTAACCATGACCCCCCCAGAGCCTTTGCTGATATAGAGGGGGCTGCTCTGGCTCCATGCTTCTGGGTTTGAAGACATCCTCGCGACGCAGCCTTGCAAATCTATCCCCTGCCCCTTAATCCCACCCCAGCTCTCAGCAAGCAGTCGTGCAGATTTTGGCCAGGGGCGAGGGGATTACGCAGCTCATCCCAATCTAGAGGCAGGGCTGGAGGGGTTTTGGTCACCTCCCTGCACAGCACAGTGACACTGAATGGGTTTCTGACCAGCAAAATAGGGCTGAGCATCCCCGGGCTTGCATAGATACCTTCCTTCCTCCCCCCTCGTTGGTGTATCAATGGGTCCTGGAAAGCCTGTTCTCTCTCCATCCATAAAGATCTGCTTTTTAATGGAGCGTACTCCCAAGAGTGGTGCTGCATGGGCTGTATTTGCCCCAGGATTGGGAGCCTAGAGCCCAACCCTGCAGCACGGATCCGGCATTTCACACCCTTCTAGCTGAACACCATTCCCAAGGACAAGAGAAGTGCTACAGGGAGGGGAAACCGAGGCACGGAGCAGCGGGGCTATTATCCGAGGTGTCCCACAAGGCTCTGAGCTGGCATCCCAAGGCCCATCTATCAGCATCTATTGTCCCTTTGTTGACTTAACCCTCTGCGGGTGGGTTTTACACCCCTCAGTTGACTGATACCTAATCCTGAGGGCAAGCAGGAGGAGATCCCAGCAGTAACCACCCCAAAGGGTTCCTCCTCGTCCTTAATCTTCTGCCTTGCGAAGTGGTCTTTGAAATCTCCTCGCCCAGCCCTGTCTTCCCCAGGCAAACCCCCACCTGCCTGACTCACACCTCTGGATACCTCTGGGGTATCTTCTGGGTGTCCCACTCTGCAGCAACCCATGGACGGTGAAGGGATGGAGGCAGCACCGGGGGTTTTGCTTGTCTGATGGCTCCTGGGTGCTCTGCGTTTAGATTGCCAAAGCCCTTGGTGACACCAAAAAAAGAACTTTTGGTATCCCTGTGCTCTCAGTTGTGCGGGCAGTTTCCAGAGCCTGGATATTTTGCAACAGCAGGAATTTTCTGGTCTATCCAAGGCCAGCCATTGGCAGAGGGGAAAAAAAAAAAGGCAAAAACCCAGAGCTCTGCTAATGGCAGCTGGTCCTATAACGCCTTTTCTGGCAGGTTGGTGACAGCTTGGGACGCATGATGCCCGAGAAATCCACGTTTTGCTATCGGCCCCTTCTCTGCAGCCTTGCTCATGGGGCTTTGCAGCTGATCTCCAGGCTCTGCCCACCCCACCGGTGCTGCAGGGTTTCGGAGGGCTGGTGCTCCCCGCTGCGAGTTATGGGGCTCAGGGCGGGTTCCCTCCACTGGGAGTTACTGGGGCTGAGGGGGTTCAGCTCCGCGGCGCAGGGATTTGCTGCCCAGGGTTGGGTGAAGGTGGCTGGGCAGGATCACGCCTGGCCTTGGGAAGAGGAGGAGGGCTGCAGCGAAGCGGAGATTAAGGGATATAATTGAGGCCAGAGCGTGAATAAATAAAGTGAAGCCTGGCACGTCTGCTCTGGCCTTGGCTGGCTGGGGGATGTGGCTTTGGGACCCTACTCCAGCCAGCTGTCACCTCTGCCGTCCCCCCAGCTCTGGGCCGGTCCCTCTCCCATGGGAAAGGCACAGAAACACCCTGCCCAGGGTGTTTCAACCTCCCCGCTGGCATTTAATAAGCGCAGTGCTTTAGGCACCAGGGAGAACTGCTGCCTTGCAGGCTGCATCCTTTGGAAAGGCAGAGCCGGAAGAGATACAGGTGTAAAAGAGGTAGAAAGGGGGCGCTTCATCCTCCTGCTCCCCTTCTTCAGCCTTGGCATCCCTGGATGTGCAGGGAGGTGGCCCGGCCCCTGTGGGGATCAGTCCGGGGCCGATCCTGGCTGTTATCTCTGACTTGGTCATAAAATCACCTCGGGAGGGTGACTTCACCCCTGGTTATCGACGGTTGTGTAACCCAGCTCTTCAGAGCTTCGTCCCTTTGCAGCATCCCACCGTAACCTCCATCACCACCGTATACGCGGGCGTTACCCCGGTGTCTTTGCTTTGTACTTTTGGGACTAAATACAACCACAAGTGACTTTTTTTTTTCCCCACCTCCCTTTCCTCTTTCTAGAATGTTTCCCGGTGTAATCCCAGACTGCGACCCCACCATTTCTCCCAGGATCTATCACATCTGCATGGCCCCCATCTCTGTAAGTACCGCTGAGTCCCACAGGGTGGCTTTGTCTGCCCTGACGGCGTATTTGCTGTCCCCCAGCTCGGGTCGTGCCCATCTCCTCCCAAATAGCACGGTCTGGGCTCTTCAGCTGGAACTGGAGCATGGTTTGAGCTGGAATGCTCCAACGAGGACACTCGCGCAGCTCCAGACTTTGTTTCGTGCCTGTAGCCCACAGAAGGCTTTGATTTATTTTTATTTTTTTTGTCCCCCAGTGTGGTCCCTTTGAGGCGTTTAGAGCCTGTAACCCAACAGAGCAGGCTGAGAAGTGTCTGTCCCTGCTCTGGCCACGGCTGGGTTTAGGGTGTTGGATGGAGACAGTGTCTCCGCAGAGGGTCCCACTACACAGCAGAGTGTCCGAGCCCCCCACCTAGACCCCCCTTCCCACCCCTTATTTATTTATTGCTCCCTCCACTGGGTTTCCGGCAGCTGGCTGTGCTCATGGGCTTGTCCTTGCTGGTGAAACGCAGGCGTCTCCACTGGAGCTGCTGGAACGGTGTCCCAGGATTGCTCAGGTACCCTGGCCCCGCACCCCGGTCCCCAGGGTCACTTGTCACCCCGCGGCCAAGCGGGTGGAGGGTTGCTGAGCTGCAGGGTGGGACAAACCAACTCTGCGGCTGAGGTGGGGACAGGGGGACCGTGATGTGGTGTCAGGCTCATCCCTCCCTTGGCTTGCAGCCCAGCCAACTTCCTGGAGGAGGAAGGCAACCGAGGGCTGGTGGCTGCGGTGTTCGGCATCCTGTTCTCCTCCCTGTGCGTGCTGGTCCTGGACAGGGACCCTCTGCCGCTCGTCACCGACTCCTCCCAGGGCACCCGGGGTAAGGCGAGCACCCTCCTGGCCCGTGGGCAGCACGCTCCTCCCCACCCAGGAGGCGGCGAGCGGCTTTGGGTAGCATCGCCTGAGCGGCCTGTTCACTCTGGTCCATACTGAGAGCGCTGTCGTCTCTTCCCTCTTTTGCTCCCCCTCCTCTCTTCCCACCATCCCATCTAGAGTACTGGAAGATCCTGGCTCTACTCTACTACCCTGCCTTCTACTACCCCCTGATGGCCTGCGCCACCATCCGGCACAGGGTCAGCTACCTTGTGGGCTGCCTGCTCTCCTGGTGCCACTGCGTGGTCCACATCTGGCAGAAGGTGGATTGTCCCCAGTCACCGAAGGTACGTGTCCCACTGCCCGGGGAAGGAAAGAGGAGGCTGGTGTGGCCCAGGCTTGGAGGTGGCTTTCTCCCCACCTTCTTGAAGTGACATGAAGGTGTCACCTGCTCAGGATTAGATGCCCAGGGTGGGGTGGTCTCTTGTGTGATGACTCTGCTTCTCCCCAGATATACAGGTACTACTCCACGCTCTCTTACGTCCCCATCATCCTCTGCCTCGTGCTCTTGAGCCTTTGGTATCCAGCCCTGCTCATCAGGAGCTTCACCGGGCAGGAGGAGACCTTGGATAAGGAGGTAATGAAAATCCACAGGGTGACTCGGAGGATGGTAGTATGGGAGAACCCCTCAATGGACCTGTGTTGTTTCGGAACCTCTCCTACCCCACAGCCCAATCTGTCTACCTTGGGGACTGGGAGAACTGGGGTGCTCCCAGGGCACGTGTTCTCCTCATTTTGCTCCGGCACCGGGAGCTGCCTCCCCTCTGTCCCTCTGACGGCACAGGTCACGGCTCTGTTTATCTCCCTGGATTTGAAGAGAGAGGGGAAAAATCCATCTTTGGAGTAAACTCCTTAGTACAAGAGGCTTAAGGCATCAATGCATCCCATTCAGGCCGGCACTGGGGTCGCCTTGTTTTCCCAGCAGGCTGGATAATCCCCAGCCCTTTGGGAAATGCCCGGCTTTGTTGGGAAGAGAGGAGGAAAAACCTACTTCAAAAAACAAAGGGGGGGGGAAAAAAAAAAAAAAAAAAAAGCAAGCCATCAGCCCAAGCATGGACTGAAATGACCCCAAGGCACTTGCTGGGAGCTGGCTGGTGGGAAGGAAGGTTTTCGGCTGTCTTACCGGTGTGCCTGGTTTTGGGCTGTTTTGTGGATGAGAACAAGGCAGATTGATTTCCACCTTTGGCGGTGCCGGAAGATTCGTTGCCAGCATTGCTCCGATGCTTTTGTTATCCCAACAGAGGTCCGGGAGCCCATCACCTGCATCCTGTAGGGAGGGCGCTATGGGTGCGTGGCTGGGGGTGGCCGAGCAAGGCGATGTCTGCTGGGTGGGATGTGGATGCTCTGCTAAGAATCACCTCGCCCTGCACCGACAGCCTGAGCGTGTCCCTGTGCTCAAATCGGGCAACTTATCCCTCCTTTCCTTAAGGTCACAGGGAGAGGTTACTACAAGAAGTACCTGAAGGCTGTCCTGGCCAAACGCCCTCAGAAGGGGAGGTAAGGGTGGCACCTTCCCGTAATTTCACGAGATCAGCAGCCCTGCCTGCAACGGGGGCAGAAAGGGTCCGTGCTCCCAAAGAACATGGGGTTTTCCCCCGCTTTCCTTCCTCCTCCAGCTCTGCGAAGATAGAAGAGAGCCTCCTATCAAGGGTCCAGACGTATTTACGCTCCTACATCTACGCTCCCGAGGACGGTGGGCTGCGGGCAGGGGCGGGCTGTGCTCCCGGCGGCGGCAGCAGCTCAACAAACAGGCTGCCTCCCCCTTTTCCCCGGGGAGAGCAAATGCTTTTCTTGGCTCCTTCCCCAAAGCATCTGTGCCGTGGCAGCTGCTGCCCACCGCACGTGCGACGCCTCGGCTTTGCACAAACTGTTGCGGCTTGGGATGGGGAGCTGGAACAACCCCCCCCACCCCCCAAGTATCACCACCATCACCACGGGGACACGGGTGGGCTGCGGCAGCGAGGTTCGGGCATGGGTTGTGCTCCTAGTGCAGCCCGATGCTTGGCAAGGCTACTGTAAGATGGTAAAATCTCCGATAAGGGGATGAAATTTCCAATAAGGGGATAAAATTCCCTTGCAGGGTTTGGTTAGGGTGAGTAGCGCTGAAGAGGAATGACCCCTCTGCCCACCGAAGAAGCAGGAGCTGTGCTGGGTGGTGGTACCCCAAGGCACGTGGCTGCTGGGACTTGGTGCTGTGGGCGCACAAAAGGTTTTGTGGGCTTGCGGGAAAAGGGGATCAACAGGAAGGAAGCCCGTCCAGCCCACGTACGGAGAAAACCGCTCCCAGCTATACATCCGTGCAGGATTTCACTGGGGAAAACCCAATTAATATTTGACTACCCTCTTCAAGTGCTCTTCTCCTGGGGCGTTTGCTTTGGCTGCTGGGTTGGGTGGACCTGCAGCTTCCTCTCCTCTTCCCCCGTGATCCCACATCCCGGCTCCTCTCCAATACACCCCTCCGATTCTGCATTCCAGGTTTCCGCATCCCGCTGAAGCTCGTCCTGTCCATAACCATGGCTGTGATTGCTGTCTACCAGGTAATGCTGATGGTTAAATGCCAAACCGAGCCCGCTCTCTGCCGCCTTGGCTGCGTCCTCTGGAGGCAGAGGAGCCCAGGGGTCATTGCCACGCCACAATTTTGGCTATGAGGGATGGTATTAGCGTTCCTCAAGGTATTACCAACCCTTGGCTGAGCCGCAGCGACCAGCCATGTGCTTCCAGGGCTCAGCCAGCCTTAAGGCTTTAAGCTCAGCAGCGGGGATGCTGTGACCCGGGGCTCACGTGCCACCACTCCCTCACAGGTTGCCCTCCTGCTCCTGGTGGCTGTCGTCCCCACCATCCAGATCGTGCGGGCTGGGATGACGAAGGACATCGTGGTGTTGTTGGTCCAGTTCGGCTTGGTGCCTTCCGAGAACCCGGCCGTCCCGGGTGACATGGAGAAGGAGCTCAACACAGTCAAGTACTACCTGTGGTCGCTGGAAGGTGGGTTCCCACCCAGGTCCTGCACCCGTAGGTGATTTTTGGAGGATTTCAGGACTTATCAGAGAGGTTTTCTAACCCAGAGGATGGTCCAGGGAAACTGATTGGTGCTGGGGCATCTTCTGGGGGGGGACACACACTTCAAAACCAACTGCCGAAGGGGTGCTGACATGAAAGGTGGCTGCCTGAGCCTGGGGCCGTGCCAGGCACCTCCGAGCTGCCAGGAGAGCCAGCAGTGCCACGCTGCAGATGCTGCCCTTCAGCTGCAGGCTTTGATATGTGCTGGAATCGAGCAGATGGCCCCCGGCCCCCTGGATAATTGGAAGTGTGGATGATCTGGGGGTGGGGGGTGGGGGGGGAATGGCAGGGGTGCTACCCTCCCTCCATGGCACTACCTTGGGGTACCACTATCCCCAGAGGAGGGACTCCTCATGGCTTTTCTTGAGTCACCAAGCCTCTCTCATCCTCTTTGTTTTCCTCACATCTCCTTCCTCCCCTTCTCTTGCCTTCCTCCCCCTCTCTTGCTTCCCCCCCCCAGCATCCCCTTTCCCGAGAGCATCTTCCCAGGCTCTCTCCATGGCGCTGCCCGCTTATCACAGCTTCTCAGTGATTTTTCCAGCGCTGAGCTCACCTAACTGCTTGTATTTCTCCTGGCTGCTCATCTTTCCCCTTCCCTTTCACTGCCTCACCCACCTGGGAGACGGGGATCCCTGTATCCCGAAGGGAATAGGGAGGGAAACTGAAGCAGGGTGCCCCGTTGGGTCGGGGGTACATCCGTGCGACCCCGTAACTTGGCCCACCGCAAAGTTCTGGGGATATGGTTTATAATAAAACGCTGTTGCCGGGGCTCTCCGCAGTCTGCTACATCTGCTCGCTGGTGCTGTGCTGCCTCCTGACCTGCGCCATGCTCCTGCGGACGCTGGTGATGCACAGGTAGGGGATAGCACGCACTCCTCCGGCCTTGACCTTGTCACCGAGCCGGGCTGCAGCTGCTCTCTTTCTCCCCAGGAACAACCTGAAGGCGCTCTACCAAGGGGCCGTGCTGGATGTCTTCTACAAAGCCCACATCCTCCGCCCGTCCCGAGGAGCCATCGTCTGCTGGATGAGCTTTGCCAGCTTCCAGACGGCGTTTGCCTGCCTGGGTAAAGGGTGGAGGGGGGNGGGGGGAAAGGGGGGATAGGGGGTGGGGAACAATGACTTGTTTTGGCTCAAGCCCAAATATTTTGATTGGAGAAGCTGTCGCAGCATCTTACGCAAAGGACTGTCTGTCTCCTCCAGTGTCCCGGTCTTCTCATCCCGGGTGCTCCTCACTGTGTGTCTCCCTGGGTTGCGAAGGCTGAGTCCCATGGATGAGTGGAGGATGTTAAAGGCGGTGGAAGATGTCAAATCATCACACCCCCCCACACACACACGCTGTGTTTTGGAGACTTTTTAAGGCCTCCCTGCCCCATGGGAGAGGTGACTCCGGGCAGCATCCGTGGTGAGGCATGTGTAACACCCAACTATGTCACACCCTGAGTCCGGCTGAGGATCCGGGGGGGGTGACGGAAAGACAAGGGGGTACCACCAGGCCTGTTGGTGACCACTCCTTGGGAAAGGGGACCTATTTTGCAGGCAGATTGCAGAGATTAGAGTGGAGGTAGGAGCTGGGGAGCACCCCAGGGAGCTCCTTGCACCCCTTTGCCAGCGAGGAGTGGCTTTCCTTCGGCCACCCAGTGCTTGGTGCACCCCTGGCAGAGCTGGTTGCATCTGGCCATGCTGCCGTGAACCCACCTCCTGCTTTAAAAATCTTGGTTTTCACGTCATTAAAGCAAGGCAGCGGAGACAAAGCGTGAGCTCAAGCGCAAGAAACCACAGCCGCCGCTGATCTCACTGTGATTTATGATGAGAAATCAGAGCTCAGGCTGATTTTTATGATGAGGTATCATAGTTGCAGCCCCGAGTGATGGCTCTTCTCGGCGGGGATAATGTGGGGAGTGATAAGAAAGGCTGAACTTGTAATTAAATTCCGCGCGGAGCATTGTGTTTGGAGCAGGGGAGGCAGGTAAGGATCTCGCAGGCTTTTTATGGGATTAAAATGAAAGGCACGCTCGGCAACAAGCATGAGTTTGAGGAATAAGAGCGAGAACCGCCTCTCCATCCTCCCTGCCATGGCTCCTCTCCCTGTGTCTCCCTCCCAGGTCTCCTCATCCAGCAAGTGATTTTCTTCATCTGCTCAGTGGGGTTTACCTTCCTCTTCGTCATCCCGCTCCAGTCCGGCACAAACACGTACCTCTTCAAAATCATTCGGAACATGTGGTGAGCACTCCCGGCCCCTGGGGAGGGATGGAGGACCCAAGTGGGTGCCATGGTCAGGGTGTGTTTCGGGGTACTCTGTCAAGGAGGGGCTCTCTTGAGATTTCTTTCAACTTTGCTGGAGGTTTCTGCTGCCTGGAATGGTGTCTTGGGACACAGCTTGGGATCCTCCTGGTGTCCAACCTGTTTCTTCTCTCCCACCCAGGCCCTTCTGGTTGACCCTGGTCATCGCCGTCATCGTGCAAAATTTGGCAGCTCACTACCAATTCCTGGAGCAGCATCCCCTCCGGAAGGAGCTCACTAATAGGTAGGGGGACATGGGGGGCCTTTGGGGCAGAGCTGTCCCTCCTGAGGTCCAAGATCCTGGGACTGTGTTGGGTTTACACATGCCCCTGATGTCATGGTGTCCTCTGTGCCATGAGTTCAAGGGGGGAAAGCCTGTGGTTTGGAGGAGTTTAAGTGGTTGCATGCTCCCATAGGGGTTTCTTAAGATGCTTTAGAGGGCCATGGTCCATTTACAGCCTTGATTTCAGTGGGGTGAAGCTGGTGAGGTTTGTGCACTGCTCCACAACCCCCATTTGCGAACCTCAGAGGAAGCCCAGATCCCTCAGGATCAGCTGGACTGGTTCAGACACTGCAAACTGATGTGGTCCCTCACTCACACATGGTGTCACTGCCTAACCTGTCTCCTGACGCTGAAGACCAGGGTGACAAATGGATCTGGGTGTCCTGCTCATCCAGCCAAGGCATTTCCATCCCTTGCCCAACATTGTGGGCAGGCTGCTGCAGGCTCTTCTGGCCTCCACAGGTGTCCACCATCCCAAAACCTCCATACTCACGATTCCCCTGGTTTCGAAGTCTTCAAGGAGGACTGGAGGCCAAGATTTGAAGTCCTGATGGTGCACCAGGCTGTCTCCTTTCCAAGAGCCCTAAAGGGTGTTTGCTTCTCTCCATGGGATGGCGACACCTCAAACAGGGACCACGTCTGCCGAGGAGGGAGGGAAGGGTGGGAGGCTTATTTTGGCAGGAGGTTTTTCTGGCAGAGAAGGGTGATGTTTCCTGTCCCGTGGTATGTTTGTGTTCCTTACTCCTCCTTCTCCACCCGCAGGCGAGCTCTCTACATAGTCACCTACCTGCTCTTCCCCATCAACGTCCTGGTGGGTGTCCTGGCCGGAGTGTGGAGGATGGTCATTTCTGGCCTTTATAACGCCGTCCACTTCTGCCAGCTGGACATCAGCCTGCTGAACCGCGGTGTGGAGACCTTTGACCCAGGTAGGACATGGGTGTGGGTCCCTCTATGACACCTCCTTGAGTATGGGGACCACATTTCCATCCTCAGGCTGCTGGGGGACACAGCCAGGGGCTCCTGCGTCACCTGGAGCTGCTAGGAGTGAGGGTGGCTTCAGGTCTTCATGCTCCGTGTTTGGAAATGGGTTGATGAGACAACTGGAGCAAGTGGCTCCTCCTGATGCTGACTTGGTCCTGTTTTTCCATCTATCCCCAAGGGTGGGTGATGCTTTGCTGGGGTCCCCTGGGCTTCACCAGTGGCCAGACCCCATTCCCGCAGGCAGCGGACCCTCATCTCTCCGGTGCTAAAGGCAGGAGGGAGGAGAGCTCAGCCCTTCACCTGCTTTTCCTGCTGGGATTTGGGGAGCGGAGCTCATCCCCGGCTCTGGAGGCAGAGCAGCTCTGGCAGGGTGGAGATGGAGCCTGGCAAACAACCTCTCCCTTTGCTCCAGGGCAGGAGGGAGGCAGGGGTAGCAAACCATGAAGTCTGACCCCCCCACACAAATGTGTTTACTGTGGACTGTGTTCCCCCAGGCTACCACACGTACTGCCACTATCTGAAAATCGAGGTCAGCCAGTCCCACCCGGTGATGAAAGCTTTTTGCTTGCTGCTTCTCCAGCCAGCCAGGATGGAGGGGCCACCAGGGCTCCAGGCCAGCAACGTGGAAGAAGGTGAGACTTTCCCACCGCAGACTGGGGATGGGGGTGGGGGGTGTGCAGCCACCTCTGCGGGGTGGCATCGGGGTGTCCTCTGCGGGTTTGCTGCTCATAGAGATGTCATCGGTGCCTCAGGTTAAAGGGACCACTGAGGGTTGTGGTTCTGCGGCTCCCTCCGCTTTTCCGCCACCTCCTCGGTTTGGTGTGTGACCAGCTCCATCTCCCAGGAGCTGCTCCAGTTCCGCTGCCTGCGCAAGGGCAGGATGGGGCTCATCTGGTTTGACCCCTGGGGTGTAGGTAGTGTCCGGGCAGCCCCAGCGAGGGGCAGCTGGAGCTGAAATCCTTCCCCCCCCGTCCTGTCTCCTTTCAGGCATCCAGCTGATGCAGCCCAAGAAGGCACCACCGAGCAGAGCCAGGTTCAAGCAGAGCCGAGCCCGGTGGTGGCTGGCCTACACGCTCCTCAACAACCCCTCACTGACAGCTTGTCGGAAAACCGCCCTCTCCGACCCCATGGCCAACGGCACCCAGCTCAGCCCCCCCAAGCCCTGACCTCCAGAGAAGCCCTCCCACCTCTCTCTGCCTCCCTCACACACTCCATTCCCATCCCATCCCTGTATCCCGTTGACTCTCCTGCGCTGGCAGGAGTTTTGGGCGTCTCTTGCCCCTCTCCAGTCTCCGCTCCCTCTCCAGTGGTGATGGGGGCTGGTTTTTAGCTCTTGGTTCATGCTGAGCCACTACCAAGGTCCAGAGGAGACGACAGCCAAGGCAAATGGGTCACCTCCAAGCCTGACCTAGATGGAGAGGGGTTGATGTGCCAAGCTAAACCCTTCAGGCATCTCCAGAAACATCTTGTGAAGAGTCACTCCTGCAATGAGCCCACCAGCTCTCGACGGCTGCCTTTCCCACATGTGGCAAGTCAGGCACAAATCCCCAGCGCCAGGGCAGTAAGGAAAAAGAGGGAGAAGGTGTGTGTGGAGGAATCCGCAGCCGGACTGAGCACAAAGAGCTGCCTCCATCTCAGCACGGTCATCCTGCAGAGAAGATCCCTGCTGCCAACCCCATCCCCAGCTTCTCCCTTTCAGGGCTGATCCTGGCTCTCCTCGAGTGCCGTACCTAACCCTGGGACTCTTATTTCCCCCCCCCCGCCCCAATATTGTGAAGGCTGAAATTCCCGTCTGCTCTGCTGTGGGCCATGAGGTTGCAGAGCCATTTGTTTTCTGCTCCCCGTAACTCTTGTTGTCCCCTCGGTGCCTCTTGCTGCCGCCCCATTTTGTTTCAAACCACCGGTTCCCTAGGGCCAGTGACCCTCCAAGCAAGCTGAGCTTGAATCCATAGAAAGCAGTTTTGTACCTTGCTTGGACGAGCCAAGTTGGAGAAGGTTAATAAATCACATACCTCATTCCTATGCTCAGGGTGCGCTTGACCTCTTGGCTGTTCCCAAATAAGCCAGACGGAGAAGACGGGACATAAGGATCATCGTAGACCTGTCCTTGGGTGATGGTTGGGACTGACCTTGCTCAGCAGAGGCTTTAGGGTGGACCTGCTTGACCTGAGGGTGATGGGACCAAATCTGTGAACACATCCTTAAACCTTAAGGAAATTGTAATGCAAAGCTTGACCAATTTGCTTTCCCAGCAAAAAGTTTGGCCCCTGAATCCCAGCTTCCCATGAAGAATGGGAACTCAAAGGTGATGGGGACTCAAAGGGGATGTTTTATGGCTAAAGCACCAAAGGTAGGTGTCCGAGGTGTTGCTGGGTCACCTCTTCCCAAGTTGTGTCCCTTAAATCCTGCCTTTGGTGGCTGGAAGGATGCCTGGTGTCACCCTGCTGGGATGCCTGAAGGATGCCTGCGTCACCGTTGCAGGCAGGGCTTGTGGCAAGTTGTACTGGTGCCTCCTTCCTCTTCCATCTCAACACCATCTCAACCACCTGAGCCTTGCTAAAGCAGGTGCCTTTGAGACTTTGCAGCCCACCTGGTGTGGAGCAGGGCTGCCGGGCCATTCCCTCTGCTCCATGGGCTTTGAGCCCCTCGCCTCAGGGATCTCCTTGGAGGTGAGCAGACCTGATATTCCCAGGCATTCGCGGGACCCCGTGCCCTCTGCTTGGGATGGTTGCAGCACCCTTGGTGTGGTCAGGGGGGGAGCAAGGCTGAACCCTATGCTTTGGAGGGTCCTGGCATCTCCCTACAACATTGAAACCCCCTGGGTTGGAGCCATCCCTCTTCCCAGGAGCCTCACCCCCCCCCTTCCCTTTCCCTCCCAGCAAAGAGAGGGGGGGTCCCTGCCTTCATCTGCTGCCCCAACAGCCCTCCGGTGTGCTCAGATGCTCAAAGCCCTGTCGCACCCGCTGCCCTGCCCAACACCGGTTTAATCTTATTTGATTACCGTCTGGCACACAGTAGTACAACGTCCCCAAACTGGGTGATAGCGGTGGCACCAGAGGCAGATCTGGGTCATTTCCTTTTTAAGACAGCAGGAGCCCAAGGTCTAATTCCTGCTGTTTTCCCAGCTCTGGGCGTTTCGTGCTGGGCTTGTCGTGTCTGAGCATAAGGTGAGACTGGTGGGTGCTGGGTGTCCTGTCTGTACAGGGTGAAGGGATGCCCTAAGGCAAAGGCTTCGCCTTTCCCTTGCAGCCCATCCCAAACCATCTCCCGCCTCCCAGGCACTGGGGCTTTCAAGGCAGCCTCCGTAATCCCTGAAATCTTGTACAGCTCTGGGCCATGGGTGGAGCTGGATTTCAGCATCTGTTTACACGGCCCTGCCCGAGGCTGCCTGGAGATGTGTTGGCAGGCGGCAGGCTGGGACCGAGGTAAGAGATGACAGCCCTGGGAGGGACAGGAGACACTGGTTTGCTTGTTTTCTTTCCCTTCTTTGACATAAGCAGAGCGCCCTTGGGCTGAACCGAGCAATGGCTTCTTCGTGGTGGCTTCTACCCATGGGGTAGCTCTACCCCTGCCCACCCACAGTCCTCTCCACCCAACCTTGAACCGGTGGCGAGGCCCATCCCCCAGAAAACCATCCTTATGGGGGGGGGGGAAAAATGACCAGGTGGGGAATGGAAATCCGGGTCTGGGGGCTTTGCAAACGTGAGGCATGGAGAGGAGCCGAGGGGGGTCGCGACATCCCTGTCTTGCACCCGTTGGGGATGGTGATGCCAAGTGTGGTGCCACCTGCCGCGTCCAGCCCAGGAGCTGTGTGGCAGAGTGCCCTGCTTGTCACGAACGAGAGATGCTTCATGTCGCTAATAATTTCCCCTAAAAGCTCTGAGTAAACTTGGCAAATAGGGAGCAATTTCCCGTTCCCAACCAACCAAGGCTGCAGGAATAAGCTCCCGTACCCCGCTATTCCCAGGCAGGCAGGGAAGGGTGGACCGACCCCAGCTGGGATAAAATTGATGTTCAAAGCTGTACCCTATGAAATGAAACCAAAACTCTCATTGGGGCCAGGATGTTTTTCATCCTTTCTGCCTGTAATGGGAAAAATATGTGCCTGCTTGCGAGCATCAAAGCCCGTTCATGCGAGGAAAGGAGCCGCTGGCTGTTCCTGGGCTCTTTCTGCCTCGGAACCCCCACGGAGACCTCGGCGCCGTACCCGGACGCTGTTGGCATGTGGCAGCTCCTCGGCTGCCCCTGTCCTTACCCTGCGAGCTGGCTGGACACCAGATCGTGGGGCTGGAGGCTTGAAGCTCCAGGACAGCTGGTTTTCAACTGGTTTTGGCAGCGCCGCCTTCCCCCACCCACAGCGGGCAGCCATGGGGGTGGATTTTTGGGTACCCTATAAATGCACCCCCCCTCTAGGGCCATCATGGGAGGATGCTACAGCGCAGGGAGGGTTTTGGGGAGGGAAGGGGGTGCTCCCTGAGGGAAGGAGCTTGGCGATGAGCTGGGGTACCCCAGGTGAGGCTGGGTCTGGGGGGATTTGGGGGTGCACAGAGGCAGCAAGCACCAGCTTGTTTTAAAAAAAACAACCGCAAAATGGTATTTATTGTGTCCGTACGGCTTTGGTTATAAAGCGAGGGTGGCGGCAGGGGTCTGGCCAGCTCCCCCAGGCGAGTGCTGGCAGAAGGCATGAGAGCCAGACTGTCCGTGCTTTGGGGTTGGGGAGATGGAGATTGGAGGTGCTCAGCCCCTCACCGTGAGACGAGGGGTCCCCCAGCACCCCAGGGCAGCCAGCTACGGTATATATGTCCTGCGTGGGAATGCTAAAGCACTTAAGGAATGTGTTTATAGGTCAGCTCGGCTTCTCTCCGTCATCTGGGTTTTCCCAATCTTTCTTCCTACAGCTCCATGATACAGCCCCGACTCGGTTTTCCGTCAGGGAGGAGCGCTGGGAAATTACTTCAGTCTCTTTGGGCTCAATCCCTCCCCGCCAGGGTTGGAGCCGGAGCAGCGCGGCTCAGTGGGTCCAGCCCAGCTGAGCGTTTTGGGCTGCAGACTTCAGCGGTGAAAGGGAAGAGGAGGAGGAAAAAAGAATAATAAAATTAGCTGCGTCGCATCTGGGAGACGTGGTAGGGCCTGATCCTACAACACCCGGGGAGGGTACAGGCACCCTCAGTGCTCCCGACACCCAGCTCACCAGGAGCCCTTTGTGCTCCTGCGGGGTTGAAGCCTGCGGGAAAGCTTCTCCTGCTCCACAAAACGGCCTGATCCAAGCCCATGGCCCCATCCAACGTCTCCTACCGTACCTATCCTGCTTACAAAGCGCCATCGTATCTCTGTCCGCCAGAGCCAGGCACTCTGGGACCCTGTGCCCAGGCTGTTTCCTCACTCTCAGACTGGTCCTTCTGCTCCTGGTGCTTGATGTGAGGTTGGTGGTAGGAAGGATGCACCTGGCCAAGGGGCCAGGCGCTGGTCAGAGCGGGGATGTCATCTTTGGTGCCGCTGGACCGATAGGGTCCTCTTTGCGAGAGATCCCCTCACTGGTCACAGCTGGCTGCTGTGGTTGGTGGTGGTGGGCTCTGGGGACGGGTGGTGGCCACCCTGTTGAGGGTGGACTTTAATCCTGCTGCCGCACTTTGGTCTTAAGAGGGAGATAAGTCAGGAGGTGGCAGATTTGGATATCTGGAAAGCGGCAGCACGACGAGGATCTGCTCTACGTCACCTAAGCTTGTTTGAAGCTCTCGACTAATGGAGCCTGGCCATGACCCCCACCTAAGGAGGGGTTGAACAACCAGCCCTGGGCCTGAATCTTGGCCCCTTTTGACTCCTGACCTCCCACAGTTCCCAGAAGCTCAGCAAAGGCATGGCACTACGTGAAGATAAATGCTACAGAAAGAGGGGGAACCCCCGAGGCACCGTTTCCTTCCCCTCCCCCTTTAACAGCAGAGCGTGATGCCCAAAGCCAGCAGGAGGGTCCCCAGGTGGACCTGGGGCACCACTCCCCCAGCCCTGCTCTTCGACTCCCTCGGCATGTGGTAAACGATCACCAGCTTTTCTCCGGCACCGGAGGGATCCATTTCATCCCCCTTGTAGCAGCTCCGACCCCCAAGGTGGCTGGCTTGGGGGTCATCCTGGAGCAGGTCTTCAGCTGGATTCTCCGACCCAGCCAAGGCCACATTGACCGAGACATCCCGTGTGCCCACGTCGTTGACAGCGAGGCAGGTGTAGATGCCTTCATCCTCCTTGCTGAAGTGGGGGATGGCCATGGTGCCGTTCTTGAAGACCAAGAAGTGCTCTTGGCTCTGCTTGACGTTTCCATCCCGTGCCACGTTGGGCCCGTTGATCTCAACGCGGCGGCTGGAGGTCTGGATCTTCCACCTGATCTCCGGCGGAGGGCTGCCCGCCACGCTGCAGTGCAGGGTCAGGGTGAGGCCATCGTACATGACAGTGTTGTCCAGGTTGGAGAGGTAGGTGAGCTGCACGGAGGGGGCAATGCAGTGGTGGTCAGGGATGTCGGTCACCGCCCTGCCCTTCAGCCTGCGGGGAGCCACGCACAGGGTAGAGCCCCCCTTGGTGATGGAGACGGAGGTGTTCTCAGTCCACTTCTTCAGCCAGAAGACCTTGCAGGAGCAGTTGAAGGGGTTGTTGAAGATCTGCAGCTGGGACAACGAGGGCAGGTTGTCGAAGGTGCCCTCGGCCAGGGTGGTCAGCTCATTGTCGTTGAGCCAGAGGGAGCGCAGGTCCTTCAAGGAGCGGAAAGCATCCCAGGGCAGCCCGGCCAAGCGGTTGTTGTTCATCTTCAGGATCTGCAGGCCACTGAGGTTACGGAGGTCCTGCCAGGGGAAATCCGCAATCTTGTTGTGACTCAGGTCCAGGTTCTTCAGGTGCACCAACAAGGCGAAAGCCCCCGGTTCCACCACCCCGATCTGGTTGTAGCCCAACCACAGCGACTGCACTTCAGGAACCTCGGCGAAGGAGCCCTGCCCCAACCAGCCGATCCTGTTGGCTGACAAGGTGAGGATGGTCACGTTGGAGGACAACCCCTCGGGCACCTCCTGCAGATCCTTGTAGGCACACTCAGCCAACAGCCGCCCGTTCTTCTTGGTGGAGCAGGAGCAGGCACTGGGACAGGCCAGGCAGGGCCCCAGGAACGCGGCCAGCCCCAGGCAGCAGAGCAGGGGCCTCATCCTTCCTCCTGGGAACAGAGACAGAGGGGGGAATGAGCCGGACGGGTCTAGCCGAGACAGGGATCTGCTTTTTCTTGCCAAGTACTAAGAAGAAGCGGCAGAGGAGCAAAGCGTCCATGTGATTATCCCTCGTACTTCAGCTGGAAAAGGCTATTTGAAATATCCCCTCATCTGAAGAAGGTGTTTCCTCGCCAAAAGCAGAACCTTCGACTACCTACCTGAGCGGGGAACATCCCCCTAAACCCTTTCCTCCCCCTGCTAGAAACTGCCTTTTGGATGAAACACCAACCCCTCGGGGTGCCGTTTTTCCCCAGGTTTTGGGATGAAAAGTGGGAGCTGGGGGTCGGGAGTTCACTGCATTTCGCCAACCGCAGCTCTTTCACAACCAGCCTCCGCTGCAATTCCCCTAAACCATCGGGTTGTTGGGATTTTCTGCACGCTTTCAGCCCTCAAACCAACCCCCATCTCCATATTTTTCCATGTCATGGAAAAAAAAAAAAAAAAAGAAAGAAACCAAAGCAGCTTCTTGAGTGCTTTTTCTCAGCAAGAGATTGTGGGGTCCCTGGCTGCTGGAAGTCTTTAGAGCGGAATATTTCGGAGCTAACTCCTTACTCCCCTTCTTCTTGCCTTGCAGAAGGGACTGTGTGTGCTCGGTTCCGGCTGCCTGGAAGTTGTATCCCACCAGGGAAGAGGTTAACAGCAGCTCTGCGAGGAGCTGGCACCCAGACCCCTTTGTCTCTGCCTTGTCGGCAAGTTTTGCTGCTCCTTCCAGTCCCAGACCCCGTCATTTAAAGCGGGAGGTGCGGGGAAGGAGGGGGGGGAGATGTTTTATTGGCAAGGGAGACGCTGAATAAACCCTGCTCGACAACTCGGAGGGTGGGGGGACGGGGGACACAAAGGCTCCCGTCCCGCAGGGATAGACCACCCCAGAGCTGGGGTTCAAGGCATGGCGAAGGACC
>VZSF01006991.1:53169-97273 GCA_013398295.1 Chionis minor | reverse complement strand
GGGAGTAAGACAGAAAAACCTACCTACGAGCAACTAAACCAAAGCATTGCTACAGGCTGCTCCGGAGCGGCGGAGCCCCCGGCTCCCGCCCCCCCTCCCCGCCGGCAGCGGGGCGCTGCGAGGCGGCTCAGTTTGACACCGGGCAGCGGCCCCGCCTGGCTCCCGGCCCGCCTGACGCCGCCGCCACACACCAACCGCCGCCCGCGTCATGGCGGACGTTTTAAAGGCGCAGCGCTGCACCGCCCGGCCAGGGGGCCCGGGGCGCCGCGGGGTCCCCCGGCCTGCCGCCCTTCCTCGCAGAGCGGCCGCAGCGCGGAGGCTCGGGTGGGCGTCCCGGGAAGCGGGAAGAGGGAGGGAGGGAGGGACGGACGCCTCCGGGGAGTGGCGTCGCTCCGGCAGCGCTTACCTGCGGGGGAGCGGCGGGGCCGGCGGGCTGCGGGCAAAGTGAGGGGCGCGCTCCGTGCCGGGTCGGTGACGTGGGTTCCTGGGGACCTCCTTGGGGACCCTCCTGCCACACGGGGTGCGTGTAAGTGAACGGTGAGAGTGGGGAGGGGAAGGGAAAAAAGCCACAGGTTGTTTTGGTTTGGGTTTTTTTGGAGGATGCCGAGGAAATTTTACACAAGGTGGGAAACTGGAACAGCCAGATCTGGGCAAATTGGTACGGCCGACAGAAAAGTCATTTCTAGGAGTTCGTCAACTCGCAGGTGAGTAGTGGGAAGGGGAGCATGGCAGGCTCGGGACGGTGGGAAGGAGGAGTGACTGGGGACAGCACCACCGTGCCACCACCCCTGGGACCCGCCAAAGAGAGAAGATGGAGACAGCGGTCCCCGGGGACAGCTACATCTCTACTCTTGCTCTTACTGAGCCTTAGTTCGCAAGGGGACCCACAGGTTCCCGCAGGACATGCCGAACAGTGAGGTGCAACCCCAAGTTCCCACAGGTGGCTAAGTCTGGCCCACTGGCAGTAAAATCTCGCCACCAAGATTAATACAAATGTTGGCAAGTTTCTCCAGCAATTACACTTTTGGGGTTTTCCTTTATTGCACTAATTTTAATTTTTTCTTCCAGATTCCCCTTGGCTTGGGGTGTTTTCTAACGGCATGGAAGCGTTATGTGGATGAGGCACTGTCAGCGCTCGGGAAATGAAGCAAGGGATACCGACACCAACCGGCATACCCTGCCTTCCCCACACACACACGGGCTTCGCAGGCTTCCCCACAGCACCAGGGCTGCGTCCCAGCCACAACGCGGATGCCGTGACCTTAACAAAGCTGGGGTAGCACAAATTTGTGGGATGTTTTACTTGCAGAATTTCCTTCCGTGTCAAACCACTCCAGTTACACCCCTGCTGTTCACTGCGAGGCAAGGGGGACATTACAAGCCACCTGGGGATTCGTACGGAACCAGCCGGTGACTTCAGCCGGATTTCTGCAGAGCAAGTCACAGCTCCGTGACTCCAGTGCCCCAGCTGGCACCGACAGAGCGGGCGCACAGGGCTGTTCCCGACATCTTGCATTCCCTCTCATTCCCAGAAGCAGCTTACTGCATCCTGCCCGCGCCTGGGAACAGGGAGCCGAGTCACCCAACTGCCAACCGGACACAGTTACAAGCACTAAAATCGCAGGGAAAAGTGTGCTTTTTTGCAAAGGACTGTAGACGTGGCTTTCCCAACCATTTCCTTTTGCCCGAGTCGCGTGCTGCCAGATAAATAACTGAAGTTCGCAAAAACTACGCGAATAACGGGGACTCAAGTATCGATAGGAACGTTGGGAATGGAGAGCAGTGGGAGTCCTCACTGCTTTAGATTTTAAATAAATGCAGATAAACAAGTTAAACAGAGTATTAAGCATACTGCACCCTAAAGAAAACCCTCTTTGCTTCGCATCTCAAAGCATACTGTAAAACATGGCATATTTGTGTCGGACAAGTAAGCTGCGCAAGGCAATTTTTTTTTGTCTCTCAAGAAATAAGCATTCTAAATAGGGCCATAATGAGTTTTCTGCATCAGCTGGTTTCTAACTTTGGTAATGAACTGGCATTTGAAGATACAAATATAAACGAGCTATTTTACTCACACTCTCCCCTTCCTTCCATCATGTTCTTCAATTAATCCTTAGAGTATTCAAAAGTGAGGTTCACACAGTGGCTGCATTCCGTCTAAAAGACCTTGAACAGCAGAGAGAGGAATTTTAAGGAAACAGGCTGTGGAAATACTCAATGTGGAATATGATCTGTGGTTTGTATTTTCATTCATTGGGGTAAAGTAATTTAATTAAAACAAGATTATGTCTGGAGGAAGACAAAGCAGGAAAGTGAATTAGACTTTTGTTTGACTACTTGTATCCCACTTCTGGAAAAAAAAACATTTCCAGGCCACACAGGGAGCAACGCGAGACTACAGTTGGTAGATCCAGGTTAAGGGTTCAACCGTGCGTGTTCCTGAACTTCTGCTGTTACACAAGGAGAAACACGCAGAAGTCAGTGTAGGTATCAGACACCAGTTGTCTCCATTTTCTGGGTATTGGAAAATGCAAGTTTTCTACTGAAAAGCTGGGTTTTTTTGGTCCCTGGAAGCGACAGCGGTACGCGAAGACAAAACTGCATCGCGCGTGTGGCAAAGGAGAGCGTAGCAGCCTGTTAGCTGTGCAGCAGGTACCGAATTTCAGCTCCCTCAAAGCAAGATAAATCCCTTTAAACCTTTCTTATCCCGGTGTCCTGAGTAAAAACACGGTTAAACACGTTCACAGGGGAAGTTAAGTGAGAAAACAAGGAAGGACTTCCCGTTGAGGGAAGCTAGGAAAGCTCCTCTGCATAAACTAGCGCTATGGACTATACCCGTGTAGAAAATACAGCCGCCTTTGTCAACAGCGACTGCAGGTTTCGGCGCCACCCCGGGCACACCGAGGAGCGCTGGCTGCCGGGCGGGCGGGCTGCGGGGCGCCGCCGGAGCCGCCTCAGCCGCCGCGGGCGCGAGGCGCCGGTAAGGGCCGGCGGGGCCGGTTTCCCGCCCTGCCCCGCCCCGCCAATCGCCGCCGGGCTGGCCGCCGCGGGGCCTGCTGGGAACTGCAGTCCCTCAGGCCGCCGCGCCCAGCCCGGGAGGCGGCTCGGCAGCCCGGCAGCCGCCGGCTGTAACCCAACGCAGTTTGGAATAAACGCTGGAAGGTGCCGCGCTTTTTCCCCTCTGAGCGTTCGGGGAAGACATTCAGGGCTGGCAGTGGTCATTCGTGGTGGTTCCTGGTGGCCAGATTGGAAATGCTGCTCGCCGTGAGGAGGAAAGTAAACCAGAGATAGCCAAAATGACGAGAGATTTTGTCCAAAGCAGCCAAAAAATCATCAGCTCCTCTTAACGTGCAGCACTGGACCAGGGGAAACAGAGGGCACAGCCTGCTTTTAAATAATTCTTGTCACAGGTGTGGAAGTGACACAGGTTTAAGATAACTGCTTGCCACGCAAACTGAACTAATTGATTTCCAGTCTATTAATAACAGTAGTCTAAAAATCCCTTTTGTTTCATTTCCTTCCTAGCAATATAGGACTAAAATGGGACCTTCTGGGCTGTGGGGTTTGATCTGCTGCCATCACAGGCAAACCCTCACATAACCCGTCTGGCGCCCTTTTGGAGCCCATAAGGAATCTCACCCCGCTTCACTAGTCAGAAAGCCTGCGTCAAGCTCCCCTTTACTGGTGCATAAGAACTTTTAATTGACAACTTGGAAAAATACACAAACAGTTTATACCTGTTTGTTCTTGCAGTAATATTGTTTAGTTTAATAGCTGACTTTGTTTCTCTGGTATTTACTTGGTTATATAGAGTGAGGTGCCTGAATGACCGTAGCCCTTTCAGCCTCTCTCTGTAATAAGCTCTGGGTTCTCTGAACTCGTTCCCCTGTCCTCTTTGTGTACACTCACCTTCAAGGAGCAGACACTTGGAGCCGCACCCTGGGGTGCAGTAGGGTCTCAGCAGTACCTTCTGCCTTCCTTGTCTGCTCTGAATAGCCCCTAGCTCCACACTACACCTATGGAGGTCTTTTAAGCCCACCTGTATGGCACCGATAATTTTAGACATCATAGGATTGGTAAGCGCCTCAGGATCTTTTCTATAGTCCCTGGTAATTACTGTACACCCAGAAAGAGGCATTTTGCCTCCCTGTTACTGGTCCAGGTCGCACCTTTTCAACATTTTTCTCTACTCTTAGAAAACTGTCTTTCCTCAGTTGAGGTCTTTTCTGCTCCAGCCCATATTCTTTCTAGTTTGCTTGAAAGGAGTTTTGCCGCTTACCTTGCTCCACAGCATCAACAGCTTAATACCTGTCATCCTGCTCTCCCTTCCCTACTTTGGCATTGCTCCGAGGAATGAGGGATAGTTCCCAGCGAGGTACTCCAATCCGCTCACAGAGTCCAGCAACAAAGCACCTCTCTTCAATTCCTGCCTTGGCCAGGAAGGTCATCCAAAAACCATGCTGTGTCTTCTTCACCGTCCCCTTCTGACCTGCCAGGGTTTTCTGTGTGGCTGAGCGTTGTCACATTGCTCTGAGGTTCTGCGTAACGCCTAGACAAAAGGCTGAAGATGGCATTGGTGTAAAGCAGGTGTGGAGGGGAGGGAGGCAGAAAACCCACGGCAAGAATACAGCAGTGACTTGTACCAACCTGGCATTTGTTTCTAAGGCAATTAAGTTGAAATGCGTGTTTAAGTACTAGGTCAGGGCCAGTCAGCCTCAATCTACATCCCATGCAGTCACCTAGGTACAACCTTCTATAAGGTAAAAACACAAGGTTCATAGGTGTGCAAAAAGTTTTGTAAAAGCTCTGGGTTTCAGGATGAACGCCCCGGGCTAAGAGCTCCACAGGTGCACAGCGCCAAATCAGGGACACAGCTCCCTCGCCGCAAGCCTGGGCGGGAGGAGCACTGCTCACAATTACTGACAAGGCAGTGATTAACGGGATGGCAAATACTCCCTGTTTCGTCCTGATGGGGAGTCCCTCAAATCTTTGCTTTAGTATGCTAAGGTCCTTTTTACACAATAAGCACTATCCAACCTTTTTCTTTGTTGTTTCGTAATCATATGACTCTCCAATAAGATGACCAGAGTCGCACTCTCCTCACCCAGGCTAAAAATAAACGTGTACAGCAGCTGGCTACAATGCAAGGCCAGTGGTACCGCTCTGCTTTTGCTTCCTCTGATTTCCAAGACTGAATTGCTTGAATAAATCTTCCTGCACGTGAATTACATCCACTTCACTGAGAATTTCCTGCCCTACTTATTTTGTTGTGCTCCTTCTTACTCTGGTAGTTGCGTGTATTTAATAATAAACTGTCCAGACTTCAACCCTTGTTATTTTAAAGCTTATACTTTATATCAAAAATATCACTGTATAAAACACAACTCATTCTGCCCATATGAGCAGTATACCTGCCACATATTTACCTAGCTTGTGATAACATAGCTTATAAAAACTATTCATGTGAAATACCAACATTGTAAAACAGAATCCAGCCTAATAAAAATATGTTATATAAATGTGGCTCAGACATCTCAGTGACATAACTGTTAAATCTATGGGAAATTTGAAGGTAGCACTTTGGTTGTGAGGCAAATGAAAAAGCGCAACATCCTGATGCACACAAGAATGGAGAAATACAGTTATAGACAGAAAAAATGTCAATAAAACACAAGCAGCAAGCTCAGCTATACTTCAAACACTACATTAAGAAATTAGTGCTAGGTTTTTTTCCCCACTTTGCCAGGAANCCCCCCCCCTCAGGAGTGAAAAGGCTGCCTATCACTGAAAAACAATCAAAAGGCTCATTCTGACACCTCGGTGGCCCAGCGACCCGCTTGGTGACTAGTGGTGACAGTGTGATTCACAGGTGCTTTTGCTGTGGGGGAGGCAGGAACCCAACTCCTGCCAGATGGCTTTCGCCTGCAGTGGTCTTGGGTCGGTGCTGTACACTTCTGCCCCTGCTCCTCGTTCTCCAGCTGATATTTATGCCTTCTTAACGAGACAGTCCTGGCTGTAAAGCTGCCTTCCGATACCTCGAGATCCTCCTGCATGGGCTTTTACTTCCCTGGACTCTGGGCCCAGTACAGACCCCCATGGAAGCCAACGTGCCTATGAGCGCGCGCAGCGCAATGCTCTCAACACCTTTTCAAGAGGTGGAGGAGACCTGCACCCACACCAAGGGAACATCCATCATAGACACCTAGTCCACAAGCTTGAAAGTGTTTTCTGCAGGGACAACCCCAAATACCTCTTCCATTTCTAAAAATCCTAACTTAGGCATTACTTTTACAATAGATAGGACTAACCTCTAGTTTCCTCAGTAGCCACTTGACAGCAGCAATGAGAATGTTCCAATGCAGTTGTTTCCTGTTTTCAACATGGGGACATTAAGAGCCTTCTCCACACCTGCCCATGGAGGTTTCTGCTCAATCCCACACAGATTTTCTAGGGTGTCATGGATTATCCCCTTAAAAACACCGTTATAACATTCTTACATCACCTTCCCATCAAGAGGTTTTCTCAGAAGCCAAGGTCAGTAGGATTTAGGACCATGTACGCACACAACAAAGAAAAGAGGAGCAGAGGCTTGATCACAAACCCACCTTGGTACCCGGTGTCCAGCCAAACCAGTCTGCGCCTTTATGGTTTTCTTCTAAAAAAAATATTTTGAGCATGCACAGAGACCTATGTGACACTCGGATAGTGGCAAGCTCTTGAAGGGCGTCCACCTTTGCTAACCACAGCCCTTTTGGAGAATGACTGTATTTCAGAGGTGCTGGGGGTGGATCATTTGGTGAGTTTGTAGGGTGGTGAAGTTTTCCGAGATATCCAGTAGGCAGGCACAGTTAGCCAGGAGCAGGCAGTATTAGCCTGCTTCAGAAACATCCAGATTTCTAAGATCTGTAAAGCACCAGTGTCCCGGTGAACATTGTCATCTTCTTCACGTGTTACAGTTCTGGTATAACTGCGAGGTGTGGAAAACCAGAATATGGCATTTCTTCCACTGGTCAGCCGTGGAGGATGCTGCTCCTCGGCCCACTGGAAGCACCCTGGACCCAGAGAAGGGTGTTTTCTGCAGTTCTTAGTCACAGGTGCCGGTGGGGGCTTCTGGGTTCTCTGCCCACTTATAGGCACTGAACTATGAGGAAACCAAAAGAAATCACAACACCCCGATGCTCCGCACGTAAATACGAAGGATCAAAGGATGCGCGTGTTGTTTGGCAGACCATGGCGGCAAACAGCAGCACCGACTGCAAGACAGGAACCACGCTTACAGCAGGGTAAGCATTCCAGGCGCACGTTAGATGACCCTGTTTCCCCTCTCTACTCTCTCTTTTGACATGAAACAAACCGAAACAGATACTCGCGTGTGAACATGGGCAGACATGACATTCAAAAGATATGCATTAAAGTTAAAACAGTTAAACTGACCTTTAAAAAAAAAAAATTGCTCAGCTCTAAATTGGTTGATGAGACTCTGATCAGACACGATCTCAAGAACAGGTTTGCCGTAACTTTCCTTTCTCTCCAGCTGCTCTGGTGGTCACATAACTCAGAAAAATATTTAACAGTGGTTTTTATCTGTAAACATTACAGCTATACTTAGTTGAGATACACGTGTATTGGATCAGCATCCAACTCTAAAACTGTATATCCTCTCTACTATATATATACACTATATATATACTATATCTAAATACTATATATTATATACTATACTTAGAAGCACTTTTCAACCTTTTTTTGTTACAATTTTTGGTTAAAAGCCGTGTATTTCTGAACTTTCAAGTAGATACAATACAGAAATATGATTGTGTGCTATTAAAATTCTAGCTTATAATGAAAATAGGATTTATCAGTCAGGGATTTTTTAATGGAATTTTCATACATGCAGTCCTACATATTATGAAAAAAATGCCTTTGTTCAAATTAGTGCCAAAACCTCCTGTTTTGCTGATGCTGATATGAAAACCAGTAAAAAAAATGTAAGTATTAATAATTAAAAGGATTTAAAAGCAAAAACTACTAACACATAAACGACAAATGCTCATGGTTAGCATTGCATGTATTATCTGACCTATTCTGTGACTGGTGCAGTCCAAATTTCTCATTCGTTACTGCTCTTCAATATTTTCCAGTCTCTTGTTCTCACTATGCTCTGCAGCAGACATGTCTTACACAAGTGTTCCACACCATGTAAATGTGCCATCTACTGGCAAATGAATGCAACTAGAGCATTTTGTTACAGAGAAGCTAGGTGAAGGCGAAATCAGGATTCATTACAGTTTACAGATTTTTGTAGTAATTTGGAATAGAAAAAAAAATTCAAAAAAAGTCAGAGTTGAGTTCTGTTGGTGAATAAGTAGCTGCAGAATTAAGACCAGTTTAATAACTTCAGATATACTACTAGGAATACCCTAAAGCATAGCTTTGGGTTGTACAAATCCCAAGTAAAAAAGCGTTTGTGTTCATATTTGAAGTTTCCTTGTGTGGCTTTAAAAAAGACCAACTACTTTATGACACTTTACGGAGTTATTTTGCCCCCCAGTGTTCAACTGCAATAATTCTCTTGGCAGGAAACCTATCTTGCAGCTGACCCAGTGCCGTTAGGAAATTCTCTTCCAGAATGAATGAGCTACGGTTGCTCTGGCCATGGGATGATGTGGATGTCCTCCTGGACTCAGGTCCCTGGGATATGTCCTAAACCACAGAGCAGATACTTTTATAGAAGGAGAACCATACTCCTGTCATGAGCTAATGTGCTAACCTTAACAAACTGTATCTTTACCTTATACACCTGTTGTATCATGCAACCCTTAGAGTCATTCTGCCACCATGATCTCGTTTCTGGTACAATGTAATGTTTTTTCTAAGACTACCTGCTCAATCCTCTTAGTTTTTCCCCCCACCAGTAAGCAAGCTTCCCAAATGCGTACTTCCCCGATACGTATGGTAAGAGAATAAAGGGAAATATTACTAGGGACACACATTATAAATTTTTTTTTCTTCTAAGGTGGCAGTTGAAAGAGATTACTCCATGAACTCTGGGCATTTATGAAATAACCAAATATTGATTGCTTAACCCCAATTAACACACCTGTGAGACAGGTTGGTTTATTTATCCAAGGTATTACCTATCATTAACAGAGCCCTAATGACCAGATCCCCACTTCATGCAAACATCAAGTAAAAAGATGATGGTAAAAGTGGAAGAAATTGAAAGGACATCCCAATCAAGCATTGGTTTTGTTGAACTGTTACTTAGATAACTATATATGTATTCAAAGTAGCAATGTAGGTACACAGTAAAGAACAATACTTGCAGCAGAAGACAGTTCTTGTGATGTTGCTGTGTAGACCAAAGCATTGATACACAACTAAAAGTAAATGAGGTGGTGTTGGAATCTTTTCAATCAAATTATCTTGATGGTGGAAGAATTTCAGAAAGTCAGTCAAGCCTTTCCAGCACTCTCATTTTCTCTTTATTGCCCTAATCACCAGTATTTTCTTCCTGTAACTGACCAGACACTGAGAATGTACCACACCACATGCCAGGCTGCTGAGACCTTGCTCCATTTGAGTCAATATACCTACAGCTGCATCCTTTCCAATCTCCCACAGCATCTTGGAAGCAAAAGCAAAGGAAGAAGTCTCTGACTGCTACCTCCCAGCAAAGGCAAACATCTGTTACTGTGGTTGCATATGTATGGGAACATACATATGGGAACACTGACCTCTGTCCCCGACTCCTTCCAACTAGAACAACCTTTTCATCCTAAAGGGCTTTTGTGCTGCGACCACGTCCACGTGTTGGTCAAAATGTTTTCTCTACTTTGTTCTTAGCAAGGATGCCTCATCCTCAGACAGCCTGCTTCTCAACACAAAGAGCAGAATTTGCACTTAGTTACTAGATTGCTACTGTGTAATCTATCAAAATCTGAATCTCCTAAACTGAGCACTAATAAGGAATGTGCAAGTTTGCCACTAGGTCTTTCTTACTTCTCTCTTACAGTGCTTCACTGACCACGAGCCAATGCAAATGAACACCACAAATACATTGCTTTTAAAATTTAAAGCAAAGAGCCACATAAACACGATTTTTAGAAATACATTTTAGCAAAACCATATTTGACCCTCTGAGGGAGGGAACAGGACAACCAGACTGTCAGCGTTCTAGTTACTAGCTTTGAAATAAGAATATTTAGAACTCATCCCCATAATTTCATGGAAACCTTAAGCTGCTGTTATCCCACTGAGGTAGGAACTTTTTGCAGTAATGAATTATAAGAATAAGCTGAATTTTCAATATATGCAAGTTTCCTTCAGGCAGGCATCCCTTTTTGTAGTATACCAAAAAAAAAAAAAAAAAGCAACAAAAGGTCAAAATGTGACTAGACCTCAGATTTAATTAAAAGGTTTATTCACCATCAAATTCAAAGTTAGGCAGGAAAGCTATCCTGAGATCCTGTCTTGCCCCGGATACCCATCATATCCTTCTAAAAAACCCAACACATTACATAATAACTGTGTAAGATGACAAATATTTACTATCTAGAGGACACTTAAACATCCTTGTGGAGCAATCCTTTTACTGGAAGTGATCACTGCCCTACCTGGCATTAGACACCCATATTATAACCCTTCTGTCTGAGGCCTCAGACCAGCTGATTCCTCAAGCTGTCCATGAAAAAGATTTTTAAAATGTGTGCAAGACCCACACTTGTAAAACTATGGTGGTCATAGGATTTTTATGCGTTTTTTGGTCAAACACATCCAGATCAGCTAAAGACACCCCAGCTAGAGAACGGAATTGACTTTTTACCAGTTTCTCATGGAAAGGTTCTTGAATTCTTATCTGGGCTAAGTCCTCCTTACACACAACAAATTAGAACAACAACAGACTTGAATGACACCTTCAAATCTGCTGCTCAACACGCTGTGTTTGCACGGGAGCAGTAGTAAAAGCAGAAGACGATCTCTCTGCAGTTCTTTAGCTCAGCTTTAGAAAAAGCACAAAGGTCTTTCAGAAGCAATACAGCGTTTGTACCATGAAACCAAGAAGAACATGAAGCTACAGTCAGTAGGTGTACAGCAGCAGAAGCAAAGAGGCCGCAGCTCCGCTCGGAAAGCCGGACGAGGAGCTGCATTACAGACAGCAGGGACTAGAGCCTCTCCAAACAGCGCTTGCAGAAAAAGCCTCAAGACAGACAATGCCAAGACCATGAACAGTCTTTACTTCTATCAGTTGTTTCACAGCACAAGGAGACACAGCACAAAGTTTGTACAGCGGGATCTGCAGACAGTTTAAAACCAGGCAATTTATCTTTAATAAAAGGCATCGAGTCTGAACGTGAAAATACGAAGACAATATTGCGGCTAACGATCACCTTGCTTGCCTTTGATTGTCTAAGAAGTCCAACTGGCTGACTTCTCATAGTGCCTTTAATGTTCTCCACACCATCTTCTCCAAACACCCTAGGCTAGTGTAAAGCTGAATGCGTCCCAACTAGTGTGTGCAGTATGTTTCGTAACCTTTTCCTCTCGCTTTCCACCCCTGTTTGCAGTGTGCGGGGAGATGCAACGACTCTCGTCACACAACATTCTGATTGACAAAGAAGCAGCACAAGTGTTGTACATAATTTAATTTGCACTTCTGTATATAAATGTTTACTATATTGCACACTATTGCAGCACTTAAAAACATCTAATTATTTGCAAAAATTAGTAAAATACTTTAAAGGATTTAAAAATAAGGGTTTTAATGCAACTGACAAGATAATAAAAAAGCAATTTACTTAATGAGATACAATCCTTTATGTTGGAAATGAAAGTTACATACAACTAGAGTACAATTAAAATATACCATATAGTTCAACACTTAATTCCTCAAATGTGTAAAATTAACAAGCTTCTACTGTCATAGATATACAATTTTTCCATATTGTGAAAAGGATTTTTCAAATTAAATACAGGTAACAATATTCTGTAGTTATATTTTATGACTGTGTTTAAATGAGGGTTGTATAATACTCACATTGTCAAATGTACTCACTAATGCCTTGGAAATTGCACACTTCCCCTCCTTTTCCAAAATAGAATCTCATTTCCATACTGAAGTCTATTATGCCATATTGGAAAAGTATTTTGCTTTCTAAGAAGATTTTCATAAAATTAAAAAATAGCATAATATCATGGCATTAAGATGACTTTTCCATTTATGCCCACGTAGAATTTAATGTGGATATCAGACAGACACGTCAGAACCAATTTCCTAGACTTTTGTCTTATTGTACACGCAAGATGAATGATTACAGTATTTTACAAAACAGAAAAATCTCTGAACCTTACTAGAATTATAAATGTAATGATTAAAAATTAAAATCATAACAGAATCAAATTGTGATCTCCAACATTTATTAAAATCTTTTAAAGTTCATAAACGACAACAAAGTTACTGTAGAATTTATCGCATACAGCTAGCATACAGCAGCATGTCCTTGGTCTAAATGAAATACAAAAGATTTTAACATTTTCATACAAAGGATTTCTTTAAATTTATTAATGTGACGATATATTTTTGTTACATAAAATTTGCTACAGCAAAGTATCTTATACTTTTCTTGCACATATGTAAATATGGGTGGACAAAGATTGCATTCAGTGTCAGCCTCCTAATGACGTTGTGCAAAAATGCTCAACAACCTAAACATACAGAATGTTGGATGGTACGTTTCATACTCTTTTGTAAAATGTCTACAAAGGCTTTTCTTAAAGGAGTGTCATACAGATTAAAAGGAAGGAATGCCAGTGGTTTATTTGCACTGACATTCAAACAAATACAATGGCTATGTACCAATATAGCTCATTTTATTTTTAAAAACAATTCATCCTTGTATGCATGTAAATTTATCATAAAATATGAGTCTAGTTTAAACTGTTTAGATGTGCTGTTTTAAGACAGGTCACTGAGACAGCCAGAATCAAGTGTACAAATAAAACTACTATGAATAAGTTTAAAAGCAACCCCCAAAAAAGTGCTGAGCCACTGATTATTAACATTGAAATAAATGTGTAAAAGTGCCCAAAGCTAGCACATGGTAGCAGTATCTTTTAAGTCAGTTGGTGAGAGTATACAAAACATAATTAAGCCCAAATACTTCTATCTGTGTGACCATACATTCTGTTTGATTGAAAGAAAGTAGGTTAGAAATGAAGACACAACGCAACTAAAATAAACCCAGCTGTTGCAGTTTTTAAACTTTGTCTCTTTTCTTCATGAAGTGCTGTAATTAAAAAGAAAATGATTGTAGCAGTACTCCATCCTCAGTTTACTAATATAGTATACCAGAATAAAAACTTGGCAATAACCTCTTATTCTTAACAGCTAACAAAAAATAACCGTGTTCATCCAGCGATGCATCTAGAACATTATTTTGCATTTGCTAAACCATTTGTTTTTCATAGCTAATGGCAGAGCGCATTTTGCTTTTTGTGGTGTGGTGGGTTTTATTTCAATGGATGCCTTTTTTAATCAAAAAAGGCTCAAAACAAGGAATACTTCGGGAGCCCAAACATTGGCTTTTTTTTTTTTTTAAATAAAACACAAAAAAACAGTGAATCAAAATGAATCATATTCTCTACAATACTGACCAAAACTTCCTTTAAGAATTTAAGGTTCACGTTCTTAAAAAAGCCATTTCATACCTGCCAACTGAAATGCTGGTAAGCTGACTTCGTTAAATATGGTCCAAAATCCAGACCAGGTGGAATTACTCCTTCTCATGAGACTGTAAGTTTTCCATGGTACAGTCTGGTTATGGCAATTTACCTACTGCCTAGGTGGGAAATACAAAGGAAGGAGGCAGTGACGAAAACTGCAGGGATGTAGAAAACCAAGGCACGGGGTCTAGCTACTGTCCCCTACTTAAGCCATCCAATTGATTCTACACTGAATTTTGGTCAGTCTCCAGGAAGAAATGTTTTTAAATTAATTTAGCAGACATTTATATGGCGATAAATACTACCTTCAAAAATGCTAAAAATGTTGGCTAGGTTTAGTCTGAGCTACTAAAAAATTATTATAAATTGTAGCATCAGACACAAGACAGACAAGAATTATTGGCTGGCACAGACTAGAAGCAACATTTATCTTTCACTTCAGTCTAAATCACACTAGCCGCAACACCTTCCATTTCACTCACACAAATAATACATTATTCAAAATAAAATGGAGCATTCTTGGGTAAAAAACTACTTCATTTTAAAGGGGGAAAATGAACAATACACAGAAACAAAGAACGACAGAAACCAAAGTTAAGTAGGAAAGTGGTCTATTATTCTGTGTTACTGCACAAACAGTGCTTGCTTAATTGTGCCTAGTTAGAAGGGTTGGTGCAAACTGCACACATGGAAGATGGCAATAAAGACCTCAGTCGGCTTTGTGGAATGAAGTAACTAGGTAACTGTTTTGACATATGATGGTCTCAGCTCCACCTCATCTGTTAACAGAGTGCAAAGATCCCAATGTGAGCCCTGATGTCATCTTGTCCTCTTACGCCTACTAAAAATCAGCAAATTCTTTTGCACATTTTTCTGTTAGAGACGCACGAATATCTTCTTCTTCATAGTCATCAAAGTTGCTGGTATCTCCAGGGCCTCTGCACTTTGGTATGAACGGAGCTTCTACCTGTATTTGGAGAGGGGGAAGGGGAAAAAAACACACATGAAATGTTATCGGCCTAATAGCTTTAGATTTAACACTATGATAACAAACACAACAATATTCCCATTACTCCTCAAATCCTGCCAAGAAACCAGATATTACAGTGAACCAGCTTAAAGTCATGGCACATACATAAAACCAGTCTGAGAAGGTGCAGGCCTAGATGTATGGATTTTAAGTTGAAGACGACAGGTATCTCACAGACAAACATCATTAAAAAATTACTTCCACTTCAAAACAAAGTTTAGTTCTCTTCTTGCAGAAAAGGTCCTACACTCGGCTCATCAGCTGTGTGGTGCAGCTCTTCGTGTGGCAAGGGCTGCATCTAACAGTCGCATGGTCGTGGCAGAAGCGGAGTAGATTGATTGCCATCAACACTGCTCAAAAAACTCACAGCTCTTTGGAACCCCTCTCCTCCTACTTACCAACAATCCTCTGTTTTCAAATAAAAACTAACATAATACAAGTTTAAAACAATTTGTTCTGCATCTCCTACAAAGTTCCTCCTACGACGTAACTGTAAGCGAGAAGTGAAAGCCTCCTCCAAACTAGGCCACAACTGAGAGACACGCAATGGCTTGAAGGCGTCACTAAAAGATTGTACTGAAAGTCAGTGCAGCCCTAATTAATGATGGAAAATCCCTTCTGGTAAAGAATGCCTGCATATCCTCTCAAATCCATATACACACACTCGATTAGCCTTGAGATTCAGTGCATGGCATGGCACCTGCGTGGCAGTAAGGCATTCACATTCAGGTACTGGAACCAGTCATTTTCCAAGGACCCTCTTAACTGCTGCTTCCTAAAGTTTAGGGAACCTGCAGCTTTTTGAGGTTGACCTTAAAAATAAAATCCTTGGGTCTAGCTACAACTTAACGCTCTCAATCCTTCTGTCCCAATTAGTGCACTTCAGCCTCTACTCATCTTGGAAGTTAAACTAAAGACGACCTTAAATGAAGATACAGGTCTGCACAGGGACGTACCTGCATTTTTACTGGCTGACAGCTTATGTTCTCCCTACACAGTTGGGGGGGGGGGTAAAGGAGGAGTTGTTCCCAATTTGCAGACACTTAAATGCTATTTTAGGGAACAGACTACTAAATTCCACCTTCACTCAGCTAATATTAATTCAAATCTTACACTTCTAGTCTATCACACCTCATAAAGTTCAAAATTAAGCTTAATTACTTTTTAAAAGAACCTAAATTTTAAGAATCAACTGCATGCCGAAAGAAGGAATAAGAAGGGTTTGGAGTTGACAGGAGGCAAAGATGACGAATGGACAGTAAGGGAGGGCTGGATGTGAGAGAATGGAAGGCCAGGGAGAGAGAGATGCGCTGCTGAAACAGGACTAGGGCACCCTGGAGTTGGAGGCACGATTATCACTACTGCATTCCTCTTTTTCATTCGACAGGTGCATGATTTATCCACCTTTATGGCAGGCAAAACTAGAGCAAAAATACTGAGGTGATGCAACTTTAAACCTGGAAATGCAAAGTAATCAGAGGAGTATCTCTGGCTGGGACGCCCCAAGGAGTATGTGTGCCAGAGGCAGCACGGTAGGGAGACAGAAGCAGGACAGGCACAGCTCCAGCTGAGGCAGGGGATCGCATCACACTCTGCAGCCACCCAGCTGCTCAGATCCCCAGGTTGGTTACTGATGGCGGGGGTGTGTGTGTGAATCAGTAAATTGAAGAGGTACAGCACAGACTGATACGAATTCAACTCTACTGACTTTGGGTGATGACACTCTACGCCCCCAAGAAATAACAGTAAGTTTCTGCATGTATAGATTGTGCTACAATTGTCACGAGTGTATCCTCTTGTTCCTAAAACAATATACGTGTTTAGGTGATTTATCCTGAGAGAATACACAGTCTGTGTACATACCTAGCCTACAAAGCCACACATTTACCATTACCTGAATTCTGTCTCTGTGTCTTCTCAAATTGATTTTCAATTACTTCCTTACAACAAAGCTCAGAGCACAAGAAATATCTTATTTACTGCCGGAATTTTAAAACATGTTCAAATGAGATGCCTCACACTTTTTGCTATTATCTTCACTAAGGAAATAGCTAAAAAGAGATTGCAGGAGATAACACTGTTGATAGTAGAAATAGCTGCTTGGCTCTAAGTAGAACCATATTATCAGACAGCATTTTAATAAACAGCTACACAAACGCACAAAGAAAACAAGACTCGATCTTATCTGAAATATTAAGTAATTGACTGGTTCACTTATGACTGTAGTATAACAAATTATTCACATTACATTAGCTGCCAAGGAACACCACGTTTATTTAGGAAAATATGTGCTGTGGTAACAGCCACTGTCAAAAGCTGGTATAAATGCGAAGTTTATTGTTATATTTCTACGACTGCTTAAATGATATTACAATTCATGCTGTTGTTTCAGACCCTTAGTATCACAGTATTTATTCCTTATAACTAGAAGCTTCAAGCTTCTTCAGCATCAGTTTTCAGAGTCCTTTAGAACTAGTAACAGCTATTCTGACTGTACTACTAGTTCACGTTTTGAAGTATTTCTTGTTTCCGTGAAAGTAATTTTCTACAGCAGTGCACTAATGCTAAAAATATTTAGCACACTATTAAAACATCTGATTTAATATTATGGGGCCTAGGTGTCCCCAGACAGCATACCGGGGAATAAAACTCAATGCATATAAAACTGCCTTGTAAACAGGCATTAGGAAAGCAAAGAACAGATAATTACAATTCTGCAATGGGGAACCTTTTCTATTAAATATAGATGTTTTAAGAAAGAACACAAGATGTGTTAACTGTACCCTGTCTTCTAGTAATTAATACATTAGTGAATACTACAACAACTGTACTGTCAAGTTTGTGTAGCCAAACGAGTTTCTTTTTAGAAACTATTGTTAGTATTTAGGTTTGGCCTTTAAAATACTGCTGTTACAGCAGTAAGTTCATGCCTCTACAATCAAGACCGTTAGCATTTCAACAATGTAAACCAATTCCTTGAAATGTTATCACTTGACTCTAACCTCTTTACCAATATCTAGACACAAAATAGTTTCTCCCCGAGTCTTCTGGGACAACACCAATTAAGTTATTTTAGTCTTTTATTGCTGTCTATTGAAAAACCAAGAATTCATAGATTGCACCTGAGAGAACAAATAATTTCTTAAGTATCTGTTTCTAGTAACTCACTAATATACAGATGCCTAACTTGGACTCTACCTTGAAGGGCAGAGGGAGCTTTGGAGCTACTGGAAGACAGATCTAGACTGAACTGTCATCATCTTCACCCCTTTCCCCAGTTTCCTCTCGCAGCTCTGCTTCATTCATCCTGGCAGACACTAATGTGCTCCTCTCAACCCCATACGTTAATGGCTCCTCGTGTGCTGGAAATATTCTCAATTCTCTCTGTTGCTTTGATTCTTATACAAGTCTGAAGTTCCTAGTACAAACTAGGCATGAACTTTCTAAAAACCACATTGCAAATAATGTTGGTCAAGCAGGGCTGGAAAACCATTCTCAAAAATGCCAGCAAACAGCATTCAGCAGGGCTCTTGCCATTGCAGCAGCTTATGGAACTGCAGTCAATTAAGTGTAGTGTCAGAAGGCAAAAACTCCTCAGTAGACACTCTCTACCTCTGATCCCATCCCAATCTCAGATGAAGCAAGAGCAAGGAGGAGGGAGCACACTACTTTAGCAGAAAAAGAAAAGCTCCAGCTTTGGCTAGAGCTCCTCCACACTGAAGCACAGTCAGACTATCTGGAAAGGAATACAGACTCCTCTCTGCTGTGGAGGAGTATTTATAGATGCCACTATAGCAGGGGTTAAATAAAAAGTGAGAGAGGCAGGAGATGGCTCATTCTGAGATATTCCAGAAATAGAATAAAGCACAACACTTGTTAAGAGAACATGAAGGTCCAGGATAAAATACCAACAAGAAACAAACATAATTCAATTAATATAAACTCTTCAGAGCGTTAAACTACTTTCACCTTTTCTTAGTTTAATTAAGAGTGACAGGTTTAAGAAAGCAAAATAATTTGAAATTTTACTTCAACCCCTTAAAGGCCTGTAACGGTTGATGAGGAAGGGTCTCACCTTTCTCTGATAAATGGCAATCCAATCTGTAGTTGCAAACCACTTGTGATTCTTTATGTCATTTACACCATTCTTGAGATTTCCATATCGTTTGGTCAAATCTACCTGGAGTAAATTTCTTAGAAGGTCCTTTAGGTCTGAACTGAAGTGTGATGGGAACCTTACCTAAAAATACACATCCACAACATTAAAAACAATGCACAAATTTGATTCTTCGCCCTGTGAAATAAAACAGTGTTCACAATAGGAAACATTAGAGCCATTTTCTATTCATCCTCTAAAAAACAAAAAAGTAGGAATGCATGAAAAGAGAGATGATTATTGCTGCAGATATACTTCTGTTTCAGAGCCTTTATCAACTGCACTACCTTGTGCATCTACTGTTTTTTTGAATTGAAAGTTTCTAGATCTGATTAAGTTGAGGAAAAATATTAATTTAATATAGTGATAAAAAAAGCTAAATTTAACTTGGTGTCTCATCTCAAAGCATTCTCAACTGTTTTCTGGGAACAAATTTTTACATTATATTATATACACATATGCACACAGGAGATAGTTTAGTATAGCATATATACAGCATATAAATACATAAGATACACTCTGAAATAACTGAACATTCAGCAATCATGTGAAAATTCAATCTGGAACTTTATGTGGTACTGTAACCTGTTTCTGATGACTAAATACACCAACATCAAAAGTCTCACTTAATAACACAGAGCTATTTGAAGATAGCTCGAGTGACTTGCCAATACAGTTAATTCAAACTTGTCTAAGAAATATTTGAAGATGATTTATGGGATGTACTTACACAGGTTTTTACTAGCAAAAAAAGATCTACTGACACCACTTCAGATGGAAGATAGAAAAAAGGGGAAAGAGAACTGGCAGAAAGTTGTATTTCTCATGCCCATAGTCTCAGCGTTTGACACTCCTATATTTAGCTGATCAGTTACGACGTAAATGCAGAACATGGAATTATTTAACATAAAAAGATGATGCAAAATCAAGAGATCTGATAATCAAAGACACAGCTTCAGTTTATCTGTCAATATAGCTCTACTGTAGTACATAAGAGATTCACAGGTTTTAATGAATATAATACCTAGACAGCTGAGAAGTACGGAAATATTAACTCCATTTTTTAAGCAGAGAACTAAGAGCATAAGGTAGATTAAATGAAAGGCTTAAGGTTATAAAGGAAATATACTGCTAGCTGAGAATGTTGGAGTTTCCAGAGTTCAAGTCCAGTGCTGCTTCTGTAACCATCTGAGTCCATGGACTCAGTAAAAAAGGCAAATGATCAACAGTGCAAGTGTCAAGCAAATTAGATACAACTGTAAAAAATGCCCAAGTTTTTTTAGTTTAGAAGATAAATACTACTTGAAAAATACATCTTTGTAAAAGAATTCCCATACATTCATGGAAACAGTGGAAGGGTCACAGTATTACAGCCTTCAAACACCTTCTTGATGTAAAGGTCCTAGAGAGCAGTCTATCGCATTGCAGTGTACCTACTGAGGCACTTCCCTTAATTAGAATTACCGAAAGACGTCAGGTGCAGCACAGCATGTGTTTATGTAGGGACAAGGAAGAGAAGAACCATGACAACTCAGGTAAGCACAAAGAAACATGAAGAGACAACACTGGCTAGAAGAAGAAACAACAAAATGATCACATTTTCATGCTATCTGGAACACTAAAAGATATTCATGGAAAATAAAAGGGAAAATTTGGAAGTGCTTTTTAAAAATTTTATGTGACAATGAAAGCTAAACAGAACATTAGACATGTCTTGAACTACAGGACTGCAGGAGTAAGGAAAGCTACTACGAATTATGGAAACTTTTCAGAGCTTCTCAAAAACTGCAAAAATATTTCTACAAAAGACAATAGCTAGGGTAATTAAGAATACCGCTAAACAGTTGTTGGATAATTTTTACCCAAGCATAAATATAATACCACAATGTCTGTAAATTTAATAACTTGCTTTTTAAATTTGACGGCAGGGAATAGATTTATAGAACTTTGGGTTTTAATATTACTGTAACAATGCCTGTACTTAAGACGTATACATTACAAACTTTTCCCATATTCTTTCCAAATTGCTCACTGCCTAGTAGCCAGCAAATTCTGTGACTACTCCACACAAAAGCAAAGACAAACAATGGCATTTGTGAAAATACACAGAGCCTTCACTCACCTTGCCAGACACAATCTTCTCATAAATTTGAATGGGTTGATCTGCAAAGAACGGGGGATATCCAGCTGCCATTTCATAGATTAACACTCCTAATGCCCACCAATCCACTGCCTTGTTGTAACCCTAGATAAAATGAGAAATACATTTCTAACATAGTATACGATTTTCAGTGTATCTCTATGGAATACAAAGAAAGCAAATGCATTATTGCTTGTTCAAAACAGAACTTACAGACTAGTTCAAACCAAACTCAAGCTCACAGGTTCTAACAGCAATATACTTAAAACCTAATACAGTGATGAGAGTGAAACAGTGATGAAACTACATTTTGCACACATTCCTGTGCTGAGTTTCAGTGATGTCTTTACACTGATGTGACAAAACTCCGTAAGAGACTAAAAATGGGCACAATTTATTTAGTTATTTAAATTCAAAATAATCTTCTTGCAGAATGATTGAAACTTCTTTCAAATCTTAGAAATTTCATTAAATATAACAATTCCTATATTGTATACCATCATCTTTTTGCTTGATTACCCACATTTCAGAACATTCATTTTCGTATTTAGACAACTAGCTACAAGAGCTTAGAAGTTTATTTAGTTCTTATAGAGTAATTTATGACCTGATCTTTAAAGCCTGAACATAAAACCATTAAGTAAATCATATTTAATATTAAAAAAGACAGGAAAACCCACCAATCCCATCAATTTTACATATGTTGTCTGAGATCTTTTACAAAGCTCAGGGCTAAGACTTAGTCTTTCCTGAAAAATCTACTATGGAGAATTTGTAGTAGACACATTGCAATTTCTTCTGCTGCTTTAGGGGGCAAAAAACCTGCAAATAATGAACATTTTCTCCCCAAATGAGTTTATTTTTAAAGATCTGCAAAGGAGATTTAATTAAGCCACATATTAAATGCGTAACTTAACATTGTGCATCATGATTGTTTATATCATAAACAGTTTCATAGACTATAAGGATATTTTTCCTTCGTAAAACATAAAGGACTACAGTTGAACAGTTACATGATAAATAATATTTCTTTTATGTTCAACAATTAGTGCAAGTACTAGACACAAACTGATCAACAGTAAGCTTAGACTGCATGTACTTTATGTGTAAACCCAGTGGTTTGTCATGTTTGATTTCACATGAAGTGCCTTAAACCTGAAACACTCTGCAACTAGTTATTTAATGACATGCGGTGCTCCTCAGGGGTTAGTACTGGGACCAGTGCTGTTTAACATCTTTGTTGGTAACATGGATGGTGGGATTGAGCAACCTCAGCAAGCTTGCCAATGACACCTGCCAATGCCAAGCTGTATGGACCAGTCAACACGCTGGAGAGAAGGGATGCCATCCAGAGGGACCTGGACATGCTTGAGAGGTGGGCCTGTATGAACCTCAAGAAGTTCAACGAGGCCAAGTGCAAGGTCCTGCACTCGAGTCGGGGCAATCCCAAGCACAAATACAGCCTGGGCAGAGAATGGATTGAGAGCAGCCCTGAGGAGAGGGACTTGGGGGTGTTGGTTAAACATGAGCTGGCAATGTGTCCTTGCAGCCCAGAAAGCCAGCCACATCCTGGGCTGCACCAAAAGAAGCGTGGCCAGCAGGGCAATGGAGATGATTCTCCCCCTCTATTCCACTCTCGTGAGACCACAGCTGGAATACCGTGTCCAGCTCTGGAGCCTCCAACATAAGAAGGACATGGACCTGTTGGAGCAAGTCCAGAGGAGGGCCATGAAGATGATCAGAGGCTCGAGCACCTCTCTTGTGAAGATAGGCTGAGAGAGTTGCGGTTGTTCAGCCTGGAGAACAGAAGGCTCCACAGAGACCCTATAGCGGCCTTCCAGTACCTAAAGGGGGCCTACAGGAAAGATCAGGAGGGAGTCTTTATCAGGGAGTGTAGTGATAAGATGGGGGTAACGCTTTTAAACTGAGAGAGGGTAGATTTAGGTTAGGTATTAGGAAGAAATTTGTTACTGTCAGGGTGGTGAGACACTGGAACCAGTTGCCCAGACAGGTTGTGGATGCCCCATCTGCAGGTGTTCTAGGCCAGGCTAGATGGGGTTTTGAGCAACTTAATCCAGTGGGAAGTGTCCCTGCCCATGGCAGGGGGATTGGAATTAGATGATCTTTAGGTTCCCTTCCAAGCGAAAACATTCTATGATTTTATGACTACTGATCATCCAATATGCGGTTCTTGTTACCTCTGGAGCTCCTGTTCTAGCCTGTGAACACTTCAGAATGTAATCACTCAGGTCTGCTGTTCTGATAAGGATGCTAGTTAAATAACCCAATTACAGATTCTTTAAATCCCTTTTTCTCCTTCTCACAAGTTACATGGCAAGCGTACATAGAAAGTTCCGCACAGTTACATGAAAAGCCACGCTTTGGGGTAAGTTTAAGTATACTAAATAATATTTACAGTGCAGCAATTGCATTTTGTGTCATTCATAAGGAGTTGACTAGTCAAGATTTGAGTTTTGGAAGTATCAGCAATTGTTTATCCCTCAGAGCTTCATAATTGGGTGGTAAGTTTTAACCGCATCGAATGCATGGTTGAATGGCAAGACAAAGTACCTTGCTGAGAATTATTTCAGGTGCCAGGTATTCTGGAGTGCCACATAACGTCCAAGTTCTTCCTTTTACTCTTTTTGCAAAGCCAAAGTCCGTGACCTGTCATCAGAAGAAATAAATTGACTGTAAGTGCATTTCTACAAATAAATTTAAAATTAAGTACTACTGAAATATTTTGGAAAGCTATTTTATACAGAGAAAAAATTGTTTCTCAAATCACATAGTATCATGAAGTCAGATGTACCTTTAGTAGCCAGTCCTTTTGATACTTCTAATTCAGACAGATAGAAGGTTTCTCATGATAAAATTAATAAATAACACAAAACATTTTCCCCTAACACAAGCTCCTATTTATAATTTAAAAAAGAGTCAGTGGGAACTATTGCCTACTAATCTTCTACATGTACTGCAATTACATTAATAACTTTTCTTACACTTTTCACATCAGACTGTTTATACTGCTGAAAGTTTAAAGAACGTGAATGTGAACAAGATATTTATCTTTTCCTTTAGTTAACAAATGAATCACAAAAAGGGTCAAGATATCCGCCAGTCTTGTAAATTTAGAATTTTATTGCATAAGTGTATAAAGGTTATATGTAAAATTAGTGTGGGAATAAGACAACATAAAAGAGGCCTTCCAGTAACTTCCAATTCTGAGTATCTTTGAAAGCATCAACAGAGTCAAGCTTGTTTATTTGAGGACTGGGGGGTAAAAGTATTCACAAATGCCAAGTTCTTGGCCATTATAAATTCTTCACTCCACTTGTCATGTTTTCTGCAGTAAGTTTTCAGAGCTCTGTACGTAATATCATCCGCTTTGTGACTTTTCCTGGACTGTGTTGTGGAACACATATGGAGATCAGGGAGTCACATGTGAAATTCTGGGACCAGTTTCAAGCTATGAAGTCTATGCTTGTTTGGGGATCTCTCTCTTTTGTTTCCTCCTTCCTGGTATCATTTTCAACCCACCCCTGAGAAAACATAGTGTACCACAATGATAATCATTGCTATTTATACAATAACGTGTGCTGATGTTTCTGATACGCTGTCACAGTTAAACAGGCCAAACTTCAAACTATCAAGGCAGCTTTTGCTTCATTTTTTGCTAGAAACAACAGCAATCACAGCTGGAACTGAATGGAGAGGGTGACATGCTGATTACACAGACCTGCTTCAGTCAGCAAAGAGAAATTTCTGTGTTTGTGAATGCACATCAGTCTACATAAAAGAATATACTGCAGATGTGGGACAACCGGTAATGGTTTTAAAATTCAAAAAGAAAATGAAGTTTCTAAACAAAATTTAGTTTAGAATTTTTAGCTACAGTATCGACATACAAACAACCCCTACCCTCTCTGTTCCGAGGCAGAAGGAAGCCAGCCTTACATGGGAACAGTGACTGCTTGACCCATTATCATTCACAGTTTGCCCACCATCGCAAAAACATACTGTTGCATACAGAGAGTTGCCAAATCCTAAGTCATTCATAGCTTTACATTAATGGTGCTCCCCAATCACACCAATAGAACTTGTATTTCTCTTCTCCCTACAGCATTATTTAATTCTTTATGCAGAATTACTTTACAGTTATAAACAAAAGATATTAATCCTTTCCAATTCACTCAAACATTTTACTTCTATATTTTCCTGTTAGAGTCTGCTATGGCAAAAGGTGACACAATGACGAAAGAAGAGCTTCTATTGTTTAAGGACTGCAAAGTGTCACAGACTGCTTATTCCTGTATACTACCTTCCCATTTGCCACTTAGATCAAAAACATAAGCGCAAAAAGGAAGATGAGGACATGCTGTGAGAGGCTGTTGTAAAAACAAAGTTGTCATTTGCAGCACTGCAATTCTGATCTGCTCTCAACTCAGCTGTTACTCCAGATGTGCTGAGAAGGCTAGGATTCTCCAAGAGTGGGATTCATCTGACTGAAATTAAGTACTATAGTGTCAGTGTTGATATCTAAACTGGTTATCCTAAACTACTTCCAGAGAACCAGACATTTTAGGGCACCTTTCGTCTTGTTCTAGGGCAGAAGTATAAAATAGGTCAGATGAACAGAGCCATGTAATCACCTGCTTCTCCCAGATCCCAATGGAAACCTTGACAACTCGCTCAGCTGCAGACAGCTTCATTGTGCATACTTAATTTTAGTCAGAGGAAGTACAATCCAATGGTTTTAACCATTAGTAAGCAGTAGGGCATTTTAATGCTCCCTGAATACATGCTAACATGCCAACCAGCTTCAGACCATTTATTCTAAACACATTTGCTAGAATTACCTAACCCTACACTGTAAGACAAGACTCCGGTCCCTAAATATATGAAGAATATCATACCTGGATATATCCTTGCTGATCAATTAAAAGATTTTCAGGCTTTAGATCTCTGTAGATGAGGTCTAATGAATGGAGGTACTCAAATGTTAGCACTATCTGAGCTGCATAAAACCGTGCATGTGGTTCACTGTGAAGAATTAAAAGAATATTAAGTACCCCAATGCTATGCTAAGATACTGAAACAACCATGTAATTGCCAGGGATAGACAAATTAAGTATTTTTTAACTGGTTCTTTTACTGTGTAACAAGAGAAAAAAAGTGCAAACAGCAAACATTTTAGAATTGATACACACATTCCCTAAATTTAAGTCTTCCAGCTAAAATACACGTGCAAATCAAAATGAACATAACCCACAATACTGAGCTTAAATTTTAGATTTTACTTTTAGAAACTACCATGAATTTCAGTGGCAATATGCCTAGGAATTCCAAGATTCTATCGTGCATAGATCACGAATGCCTGCATTAACTAACTGAAAAAAAAAGAAATAATTACACGTTTTTCATTGCCTGACTAGTTAAGTCCACTGAAAGAGGGGTAAATTAAATGCACTTACCCCTTCAGAATTTTTTCTTCAATACTAACAAATTTTATTAAATCCTGTTCCCAAATTAGCAACATAAGCCTTTTTAAAGGAATAATGTTATTAATACCCTTACCTGAACCTTCCGATTCTTCTTAGATGTGAAAACATTTCACCGCCAGGAACATACTCCATTACCATGTATAAATTAGAATTGTCCTAAGGAAGCAAGTGAACACAAATGCTTATTAGGCACCCTGTAGTCTCTATAATTCCTACATACAGTATATTTTACAAAAGAATGAAAAACTTAAATATAAAGCAACACATGTAGAAATTATGGAAAAAGTGGAGACACTTGTGACAAAAGCAACATCATGTATGTCAAGAAATCTATTTTAAAGTAAATTTCAATAAAGGTAATTAGCAAGTTCCTGACACAGAATGGTGTGCAAGTGAGCTGAAGGAAGAGAGGATAAGATGCCTACTGCAAGACAAGACCTTGCACTCTTCAAAGTTCAGAATTGACAGCCTGAGGTATTCTCATCTCCTACAGCCCCAGCCCCAAATCTCAAAACCGCAAAGATTAAGGTAGATGTTTGTTAATTTTAAATGGTATTAAAAAAAGAAAAAGAAAAAAGAGATGGACAGAGGACACACATCACTCTATAACTTAGGAAAATATTCAATTTCTTTACAGACTGACTAGCACATACTGCCATGAAATCAGAGGGTAACCTCAAATTTCTTTCCTTCATGGGTAAGATTAAGATCCACCCCAGGTATAAATGTCAAGGAAAAAGTTTGCAGAACAACTCCAAATTTATCATTCCATATATTGGTACAGAAATACATGCTTTGGTTTCTTTCAAAGTCCAACTGATACCTAAAAGCTCCCTGCTGTACAAAAGTCAGCTTCCCTCCAAACCAAGGGAAATCTCCAAGGATTTTATGTAATTTTATTTATTTATTTGGAGATATCTTTTGAGTCATCACCTGGTGAATTGAGGTGTGTGCAAGTGTGCACACAAGTGCAAGAACTCCTGCTCATGACCTGGCAATAATGACAACTGAAGCATCTTTGAAAACAAAATTACTTAAAACTATTGTACTGTAAAAGTTAAATGTTTTAATATCTAAAGTTTGAGCACGCACTTCCCTGAAACCCAAACAACTACTTCTAAAATAACAATCACCTTAAAAGAATACTCCAGTTTGACAAGGAAAGGAAAGTTCACTGCTTGTAATATTCTCTTCTCATTCAGTGTGTGTTCTATTTGCTTCAGTTTGACGACCTAGGAAAGAAAAAAGGAATCTTGAGTTTAAGTATGACATTTTATAGTTGTTGATAATTTTTTCAGTACAAAACAATTACTTGAAAACAAGCTTGTAACTTTACAGATACTGAAAAACCTTATGGATTACTAGTACAACAACAGTGCTGAGAAAGGATTAAAAAGTCTAACGACATTGTAAAGAGTAATACTCATACAATATGGTCTGCAGAAAGAAATAGCATTTCTTACTACATGCTAGTATAGGAATCAGTAAGGAAAACATCTCTTTACATTTTCTTTAGAATTGCTTGCATTTGTGATGGAGATACTTCTGCAGCAAGATGGCAGTTCAATAAAACCCATTTGATCTTTGGACCCTTTGCTAAGAAAGCCAGGAAACTGTGTCAGACACATTTCTTTATGAAGTTTGTTATGTGTGAACAGGAGTAAACTGACTTATTTTACATAGCTCTCACAGGGAAGAAAGGACCAAGGAGAATACAAATTCAAATTTTCCATTCTTGTAAACAATAGTTACTTCTGCCAGACCTTTCAATGTGTTTTGCTTTTCTGCTTAGCAAAACACTTAGCAAAAGTATTAAAAAAATTAAATGCTATCTTCTTGGAATCCGTTATGTTAAGCTGCTAACAAGGCAGCAAGTGGCAGATTTCCGATCATTGCTCTTTCTCAGTAATTAACAATTGGCTTCCTTGTGTTAAACCCCAACACTGCACAATCAGTTATTTCCATTTTACTTAATCCCCATTGCACAATTTATCTATATCTCATTTTGAGAATGGCATGATTTCCAAGTAAAGTTACTTTTTCTTCCCCCATAGGAAACAAGGAGAAAATGTACAAGAGCCATCAAAACAAGTCTGTTTTTACACATTCAGAAATCAAATCTGTTAAAAATAACAGATAACCAAGATATTCCAACCCTAACTGAAACCGTGTTTAAATTCAATTTTAGATGCAAGAGGAAGTATCTATAAAAACACTACTGTTTTAAAATAAATGTTGTACAAAAGAAATAGCGAGTTAAAAATATTAAATCTCTCTTGAATCACGGATCTTTAGCAACCAAATAAAAATTTTCCTCAAATCAGCTCATTTGTGGGAAGTATCCATTCATCCCTAAAAAGCTATGGTACAGGAATTATCTTGGCCATCAAAGCAAGCAAGCTAAGGTTTTAATTTGATATTGTGCAGCGTTCAGCTGCAACGCTAGACAAGACTTTAGCACCCTTCCTGCATCTTCTGCTGGTTAGATCCTGGAGGGTGACAGCAGCAACACCACAGGCTGAAGCTGCTGTTTAACACTTCGTTATATCAAACTGGAGCCTCAGATAACACGGCTTTGCTCTCATGGAGGCTCAAGCTCAGGGCATGCCCAAGGACAGCTTCCTGTAGATCAAACAATATCTGGTAACGGCAGATTCGCCAACAGCTTGTTTGTCTCTGAGCTTTTCTTAAGAATATTTTCTTTCCAAAACCGATTACATAATGAAACTAGCCAAGCAATGTTATGTTACAGTCTTCCTAAATCAAGGCAGACAAATAAAGGAATAACATCCCTACACAGAAGCCTACTGGCTACATTTATTACTTTTTTTTTAATATATATATCCTGATAAACCAAGCATAAGATTGGATAATAAAGGGACACACAATATGCTTTCTCTTGTTTCCAGTGAACTATAAATGAAAAATTATAGGCAGCCTGCACATAGTCCAGTTTCAGACATCTGTATGTCTTCTATAATACACAGAGTGACAGAAGTGTATTCTCCCTATACCATCTCCTGTTTTTTTAATCAATTAATAGAAGATATTAACAGAACATTAATATATTTCTAATAGAATACACTAATATATAATTATATATGCTAAGTTCAGTTGAAAAAGTGTATATTTCATAAAGGAACACTTCAGACTTCTGATCATAGACAAAATAATCTAATTTCCTAATAGAATACTGATACCTGAATGCAAACATCTTTAATCCTGCGAATCTTTTACTGCAAGTCCACTGAAATTATTAAAAATGTGAATTTTTGCTTTTACCAGGTGATTTTATAGCTATAGCTTTCCAATTTATTTTAGGCTGAAAGGTAGCAATGAGTTTAATTAACTTTTTTTTTTTTAAATCCTCAGCCTATTTTTATGGCAGCTTTCTGAAGTAAGATGTAATTTCCTAAATTGCTCCAGTGACAAGGACTCAACCACTCATGAAAAAGGGTCCGAAGAAAAAACAGTTGAACATCAGTCGAAAATCTGAAATTTGACGATGGGGTCTCTCTGCAGCAGTGGGATGCTCTTCACACCTCATGTTACAGCAACACTCCCCACAGATGCCACCAGCCATATTGACATAACGATGAGGTAAATTTTCCCATGGGTGGAAATAGTCTGGACTCCTTTTCAGTTGTACTATGTTAGAATGTCCTTTTAATTTAATTGGATTTTTGTAAAAATAGAAGTTAGAAACCGTTATTGTAGGAGAATGCTGAAGTTGCAAAAACTTGACCTTTTTCAAGTAAAAAATAATGCCAGAATTGACACTAAAAGGTAAGTTTACTTCAGCTTCTTCTTGTCTGACCGTTATAAAGCAGTCTTTAATTGAATGACAAGTTATTCAAGGTCCAGGACCCTAGGTCACATGTAAAGAATAGTGGAACTGCAACTCAGGGAAAATGGTTTGATTATGTCACTGCTGTAGTTGCATTATATAAAATTACTCAGGAACATAATAATGCTTAAGTGCAAGAGTCCACAGTAAGGCAGCGCTGACTTTCATTTTGTTAGTTGCTGATTATTAAGTTCTCTTTGCCAGATTAATATTTTCTTAATATGATCTTTGTTATACAGCAGCAAAGCTACGTATAGTGACTTACAAAGTAAGAAGAGCTGTTATACTGAGGACCTTTGAATCTACTATCTAAATAACGTACTTCTGAAAAACTTGTCAAAACCAATAAAAACTAATTGTACTGATAAATTTATTTTAAAAACCCAACTTCTTAGAATTCTGGAATTCTATTTTATTTAAAATTTAAACTTTATCAAATGACACCACTTAATCTAAGAGTAATAAGCTTTTAAAAAAAAAACTGGCTGGAGTAACAATGCAGATTCAGACTACAGCACTTTAGTTTTCAATGCAGAAAATGTCTGTTGTGTTACAGATGTCCTGAGAGAGACACTATTCTTCTATCTATGCGGTTACTATAGATGCCACAGGATTCTCTGCAGTACTGTGTCCAGCTCTGGGGCCCCCAGAAGGACACGGTCCTGATGGAGGGAGTCCAGAGGAGGGCCACAAAGATGATCAGAGGCTCAAGCACCTCTCTTGTGAAGACAGGCTGAGAGTTGGGGTTGTTCAGCCTGGAGAAGAGAAGGCTCCAGGGAGACCTTATAGCAGCCTTCCAGTGCCTGAAAAGGACCCACAAGAAAGCTGGAGAGGGACTTTTTACAAGGGCATGTAGTCATAGGACCAGGGGTAATGGCTTCAGACTGGAAGAAGGTAGATTTAGAACAGGTATTAGAAAGAAATGTTTCACTCCGAGGGTGGTGAGGCACTGGAACTAGTTGCCCAGGGAAGCTGTGGATGCCCCATTCCTCCAAGTGTTCAAGGCCAGGTTGGATGAGGCTTTGAGCAATCTGATCTAGTGGGAGCTGTTCCTGCCCATGGCAGGGGGGTTGGAACTAGATGATCTTTAAGGTCCCTTCCAACCTAAACCCTTCTATGATGCTATAATTATTACATAATTACTCATACAAAAAGTAATATCGCATGGGATCAAGAATGCAAAAGAAGTTATTTGTGCTAACAATTTGTTAAATTATGGCTCTCATAATATGACAATTTTGATAATTTGTGATCCAAAGAGTCTTCCAGATTTTTGAGCTACCCTGCAAAAGTGTATTTATTTATTTATTTAAATTACAGCACTACATTTTGTTTTTGCCAAAGAATATACAGGCCACCTTACAAAAGCTAAGCAAAGTGTTTCACTGATTATTAATGCCTTGGACACTACTTACAGCCTCTTTAGCCTGTCATTAATGTTATTAGCCACTATAAGAATTCTACACAATCCCAACAACTGAATCTGCTCGCTAAATAAGAAAGTCAACTGTTTAAAGCATCACCAGTATTCAAGCGTGATAAGCAAAAAAGCATAGTAAGTGCAACAAAGTTCAGCCACAGTTACCAGATCTTTACTTTTTGTACCAAAAACCCCACTATAAATCATACCAACCTTCTGTTTGTCCAGTATCTTCATAGCATAATACTGTTCTGTGGATTTATGTTTCACCATCATAACTCTCCCAAATGATCCTGTTCCAAGGGTTTTTTGCCTCTCAAAATCATCTAGGCCAGCAGTATTCTACATGTACAAGGATATAATGACGTTATTTACAATTTCATACCCAATGACAATTTTAACCGTATCAACTGAATTCATTTATGAAAGAAAACCGAGTAAAATTACATTTATCAAAGACAACTATAGCCAACTACACTGTCGTTACAATTTCATGCCTGGCAAATTTTAATAAGAAATTTTACATTGCATTCATTAAAACAGAAAAATACTTAACTGAAATATGTCAACACTTCTAAAATTTGTCCATACAGATGACACATGCTCAGGAAGAAACATACAGCAGTAAAGAGATCATGAATTTAACATGCATATAAGTAACCCCCTCATGCTTCACAAACAAGAATACTGAGCATGTACAAAACCCCAAGTTTTAGAGACAGTTCTACATAAGAGCTGTCTGCAGCGTATTATCACTGAGTACATTTTCTCAGATATTCATTACCATAACATTGCAAACGCTGCTTTAAAAACAACAATGACCCCTCCCATACCCCCAAGTTCAACTTTTAACAGATCTCTCTCTAACAAGCTCCTTAACCTGCCCCCAAGCCCCATACAGTAAACTTAGTGCTCTTTTCCCCTTAATATCATGAGGGAAATTATTAACAGGGTAAATTACAGATGTGCCAATACTCTGTGTTATAAAAAGCCAGCTAAAACATGCCAATACATTTTGATTCTTATGTTGACAGTGAACATCATTCTTGGTAAAAGAAAGCTGTTGCTCAACATGAGCATTTCTTCAGCTCAAATCTGGAAAAGACCCAAGAGTCTTTGCGGATGAACTTCAATGCCAAAACTGACATTAAGAATTGAAACTCCTCTAAAAATTGCATTAAACGTATTTCTGTTTTCTGCACTGCTCATTACAGACTGATAACATCTGATAACATTATCCAAAAGACATGATAGGGAAAATTATTGAATGCTTAAATGACTGATACCTGAGGGGGGCTTTCCCATTTTCTTAAAAAGTCTTCTTTGGCTTTGGCTAGGAACTCTTTCACTGAAAACACACACAAAAAAGTGCATTTTAATTAAAACAATTCACCATGGATGCAATAGAGATGCTTTGTTCACAAAATATGTAAACTTCTTTATCAACTTGTCTCTTCAACTTGTAATACGCTATTTTCACCACGTATGAAAGCAAGCACCAATGCCTCTAGAACTTCCACAGTATCTCCAGGTGATCTCTAAGCTTTCTGGAGTATCTACATCATTCTACACAAATTATTTGAACTACATCAGCTCTAATAACTCACAATACTGTATACGCAAGCAGGCTTTAAGGTGATGTAAGATGTTCTTAATTTGACTGGGAAAAAAACATAAACACCTGACATTTATAAATAGCCATTCCACAAAGATAGACTTTTTATCTAGTTTTGTTAAATAAAAGTTACGTTTTCTTTCAACTGATTGAGCATAATGTCAATCTCATTGCTTTTTCCCCCCATCACCTTTATTTAAAGGCTGTTTGCAAGCTCAAGTACCAAATGGACAGCATAAGCAAGCAAAGACAAAGCACAGGGCTACAACACTGCACGTTAGGCATGCCCACAGTCAGAGAATATATTTTTAATACTGGTTTTTCGATTGAAATTGAAGGAATGTACAATAGCAAAATTCTGGATGACTGTTTAAAATGTGCACCAACATATTTTGTTCAGATCACCTTTCAGCTGTTCTATTTTTGAATATCAATTATCAGCCAGATCAATGCAGATTACTTAATGCACAGTCATAAACGGGAGGCGTTTCAGACATTGCTGTGGTTCTGAAAGAGTCACAGAATCAAGAAGAAAATATCATACTGGTTTAGTGTTCTCTGAATCATTTCACATAATATACCGTTAATAACGGTGGATTTTCTGTACTGCGATATTCCACCACAAGCAATTTCTAAAAATACTCAGGAATGTGTCAAGATTATTCTGGTCAATATCTAGAAATACACGTTTTAGCAACTGTATTTTACCTTCTGATGGGCATACAAAATTAGGTTTATAAGGGGTTGTAAACAATTATCTGATGAATCAGAACTTTTTTATACTTTTCAGAGAATACTAGTGTCTATAACAGAGGTCTTCTCAAAAATTCTCATATCAGTCCTCTATTACCGGTACAGTTACAGTAGCAGTAAAAGCAATGGCAGCCCTGGAGAAGACTGGTTGGGAATTTTTTTTGTTTTCCTTTCCCTCTCCTCCCCCCCAGTATGTGCTACGGGACTCAACTATCACAAATATTCAAGAGTGGTTTATGGCTCCCACCGTCACTGGCTTTGATGGGGCAGCATCAATATAATGGAAATTTCAAAATTCCTGGCAGACCTCAATGTTAGAAAGTGTTTAAAGCATGATATCCACTCAGTAATTTTATTTTAAGAGAAATAAGCAATATCGGAGGAGGAACACATTTATTAACATAAACTTATGGTTCAGTAGAGTAAGAGAAACATAGTTTATATCAAAGGAACTTTTAAAAAATGGCATTAAAACTCACTGAGAGTCAAAAATATTTTAGTGGGGTAATCAGTAAAATGCTTGACATATTTATCCCGTGTGGGGAAAATATTCCCATTGTTTTTAAATTATGGGGGTTACTCATATAATGACTTTTAATGATCCTAATTTGAGAAAAGGACAGGATTTCCTGTGGCATGAAGTAATTTCACAACACAAAAAAGGGAAGCTAACAATGTCCAAATTCATGCCTGATGATCCTTCTTCCATTAGAACAGAGATGACTTGATAAAGTGACGACTATTGATAAAGTTTTTTAAACATCAATTTATGTCACCGTAGCATGACCATTATTTTTTCTTAATGACAAGGAAAAAACCTAAGATGATCACTAAGATTACCAAAAAGCTGAGCCTTCCAACTTAAGTGGCTACAGCTTAGAAATGAACATTAACACTAGATAGCACAACTATATAGCACAAATATTTTTAAGTTTCCACATATTTTGCACTGAAATATAATTTTACAGTATTTATAAAAATATACAGTGACATTTACATGTAGTCATCTCTGTCCCTGTTCTACTTATGGAATCAAGAATGCTGTTTATGAAAAAAATGCGATCCAGCTGGAAATATTCAAAGTGTGGAAACATGAAAAAAAATCTCATTTCTACAATATCAGTAAGCCACAAGCTCTTCTTCAACAAAACTTCTACCTTATTCTACTTCACTTTTGCTCTCTTTTATTGGAAAGCAGCACTGAACATGTATTTTCAAAATAAACCTACCTAATGGCACTCGTTTATCTTAAAATTGCTATCTTTTAAAAACAATGTCATATTCTGTGATGTTTTATTAGAATAACATTTCCTTCCTGATGAGAAGGTGGGTCAAATTGTGCCTGGTTCTCATTTTCAGAGGTCACCTGGGCTCCTACACCACAACACAATTCAGCAGGTGTTTTCAAATAGAATTTAGACAACTTAAAGTGCATACACATCAGTCACCTCCTAGAATTTGAAACAGGAGAGGTATTTTTGAGAATTATATCTAGATCACAAAACACTAGCTCTTGCTACAGGAGAACACATTTCATTTCTACTCTTCAAGCGCAGAATCAAATTTTACGCCAACTGGATAGTAGTGACCATTTTTGGTCATTACTGTGGTGATGCAAACAAACAGGCTTATAGGATGACTTAGAAGTGCACATTTTTAGCCACTTTACATCGTTACAATGTGACTCTTGTTTGCTTTTCTAGTCTTTAAACTGATCCTAGCATCTGTGACTTTGGGCACTAATGAAGGAATGAGCATACCAAAAGTCTCTATAGGTTCCCCAAGGGTTTGCAGGAACATTCACCCACACAGATGAGATGATGAAGAGAGGAAAGAAAGAGAAGAAAAAAAAAAAGTTTTATGCATTTCCACAACAAACACATAGAAAACACAAATACATTCCACCCTTTCCCCTCCCCACTCAAGAACAGACCCTGTAATAAACCAGCCCTTTCCCACACAGACAGAATGACTCATGCTAAATCACAGAATGTTGGAGCAAAGGAAAGAGGAAAAAAAACCAAAGGCAGCTAAATTCAGTATGAAAAAAAGATGATGCACCACAGAAATAAGCACAGCTTACAAAACTTCAGGAGATCAAGTTGGCATCTTTAATAGTTAATCTGTTCCAAGACACACACATCCAAGGAACTGTTGCTAACAAAAGTGTATCTATCTTCATCGCAGCATGCTGGATCACAATAAAACCTGTAATCGGGTGATCTTCCCACTCCTTAGCACTTTGTTCCAAAAGACAGCATGTGTGAATTGCATGGCATGTGGTGGATAGCACAGAAATGGCAAGCAGTCTCAAAAAAAAAAAAAATCACAATCAAATTGCAGTCCTGTTACCCAACAATAGCAACAAAACCCCTTGAAAAGTCTGAACTGCGCAGCTGAAGTTGCTGTATGCAGACTGGAATGCATACAGGGATCTGGTACAGTCGTCATACAAGTATGATTTAATTCTGTTAAGATTCTCAAAAAACCAGAACCCAGGAATGAGATGTCGATATACAGGTTCCCGTTAACACTGAAGAGCAAGAGCTCAATACGGCTGACCCAAGTGAAGATGAGGATGCAAAGAGTGTACACAAAGACCAGCAAACAGACCGTATTCAGACTGGTTTCAATGGTGCAGCAGAAGCTGGAGCAAAGGACGCTGAAACCTAAGGAGGAAAAGCTGTTGCTCAAGAAAGGAAGGTGCTGCAAGGAGAAAGCAAGGCAGGAGTAACAGCAGTGGCACAATGAGGGCCGCAGCAGTGGTCAAAACAACTGGACACATCAGTAAGGACGCCAGCAGGAACCGGAGAGGACGCGCAAGTGGTGTGGAGATTAGGTAGGCACAAACACACAGGGCAAACCTAGCCCTTCGCGACCGGCAAGAGCAATCGTCGGCAGAAGTTTTATGCAATGCAAACACCCAAAGCATATAGTAGAAAATCCGGGGAGACTGAGAAAAAGGTAGTAAGAAATGGGGTAACGGCCAAGGAGTCACAACTCAAAGACTTAAAGCCAGTTTATAACTTCTGCCTGCTTCAGTTTAAACCCTGGTGAGAAGAAATGCTGGCGGTGCAGACACAGCTGGACAAGACAGAAGCTGTCCCCTTGTGTGTCCCAGGTGGCGGAGTGCGCTACTCAGAACCCAGGCAACATGGTGATAAGCAGGAAAACCTGCTGGAAGAGACTTCTAACGGAAGCAGAACTCAAGATCCAGAGGTTCCTAGGCAATACTGGCATACAAGGAGGTATTAAAAAAAACAAACCAAACCAAAACCAAAACTGAAACCCAAGCAAACAAAAAAACCCTACCACACACAAAACAAAAAAGGCCCCGAACCCACCCCAAAATAGCAGATCTGTTATCTAACAGTATACTCACACAATGCACAGTATTTTTGTTTCATCGATTAACTTCTCATACAAAAGTTAGCAAACTTAAAAAGTAAATTGTTAACAAATGGTATATGAGTACTATAAAGAGTACTCTGGCCTAAAACACAGTTTAAGAGCAAGTGAATCAGAAGAAAGCTCCTGAAAAAAAATTAAAAGGTTCAGGACCTCTCAACTGCAGGGGTGCAGTGACAGTAGGGGGAAGGGGTCACAGATGGAACAGTCCTGAAGAGTTACCATGAATTGCTTTTCCTTTCTCCCACCTCCCACGTGCACTGTATTTGTTATTCTCCAGCACATCTCCCACAAGAGCCAGCAAGCCAGAAATTTTTTTTTTTGGGGGGGAGGAAGTATTTGGATAGGATTCATGGCAAGAAAGCAAGAACTAAACTGATTAAGACTAAACATTAGGCACCACTACAAACCCCCATCTGCTGTGCTAAATGCCAATCTCTGCTTGGTATTTAAAATGCCCTTTATCAAAATACAATTCAATTTCTCTTCCAAAACTGTAATATAATCACTTGAAGTCTGGAACTAAATGGACTATTTAATTAAATTTCAAAATTTCACTTATTGGAAAATAAATACATATGAAGATATTCCAGTAAATATATGTGTATATTTCATTTTTTTAAAAACAGTATTTATAGCCTTAAACATTATCGATGTATATAGATGCCTCTATGAATCCTGTGGTTATGGTACCACATTTCAGAAGCAAGTGAGAAGCGTATGATTCAAGTTGTAAGTCCCACTCTTATACCATTAACCTATTGTCCTAAATACCTTTAGATTTCTCTTTTGATTAGCAGGAAAAATATCACAAGGCTTACAATAACATTTTTCTACTCTGGCAAGTCTTTGAAAATAAACACAACTAAGCGTTAATACACTCAAAGGCAGTAGCATGAGCACCAGTTAACATTTTAATAGCTGGGAAACTCTTCAAAATACAAACTAAAACGGCATCATTGAAACAGAGCGTCAACAAGAACAAAACTCTTTGTTCCTCACAATATGAAAACGGTGAGGGGAAAAACGTCCAATGTGATACAAGCCTGGTAGAGAGCAAGTCAATCTTGTCTTAACCGCAGTGAGACGCGTTTACCGGCTCTCTTGTGAAATACTGACCAACGAGGATTTTGTCTTGTTTCTGCTCTAATAGATGCAAAGTCACAAAGGCTAGATTAATAAATTCGGCATTGATTTAATATTTCATTTATCCCATTTTTTACCTTGAGAGCAAGGTTATGATCTTATACTTCTATTTAAACATCAATTATGTTAAAACCTGTGGATGCAGAGCAAACTAACTTACCCAGCTGCAATGGAAAAGAATCTTCAGTTAAAAAAAAAACCCAAAACATACAGAGTAGTTCTGAAAGAGCTCATTTGCTGGAATAAAAAACCCGAAAGTTCTTAGTAAATGAAGGATTGTGTAAGAATTATTAACTGCATATAAGTTTGCTGCTGAAATGGAAGCGCTATTAATCAATCTAACTGCACACTGTAAACACTTCTGTGGAATACTGGGAAGGACTGAAGAAGGAAAGGGCATGGAAAAACCATGGAGAGAAAAAGAGAGGAACAGGATAAACAGTAAATTAAGAGCAATTACAGCTGCAGTGCCTAAAGACTAGAAGACAGCACTAGAATCTGATTTTAAGGGGAGCACATTCAGGAATTAATTTACAATGTGCAGCAATTGTAAAATACAAATTGTTCTTGTCCATTACAACTCAAAATTTGCAATGCAGTCCAAAGTCTTATTTTAAACCTGTCCACGATTTTGAAGTCTTGAGCTAGACAGTATTTTCTCAGTCTTATAAAAGCAAATTTGCAACAGTTAAGAGCTCTATAACAAGTGCGACTTTTTTTATTTATTTTTTCTTTCTTGATTTTCAGTGCTACAGGCTATAACTTTATGCTGCAAATTAAACAAAGCTGAAGCCTTACTTAATTTTCACCTCTTTACTTGGCTGGCTAGACAGCAACAGCCTGCATGAAAGATGTGACAGATTTAGACAAACCACAACAGGAGCTGGGTTTTCAGCTATCGGAGAGAACACCTATCTTTGTTGAATATGGAGTAGTAGATATTTTACTGCATACAACTGCCACTGTCAGACTGGTTTTCATCTTCCTTCTATTTTTATTACAGATACTAAAATCCGTTTTTTTTTTCAAATCCAATTTTCAGTTTTTGCCCTTTATTCTCTTTCTTAAATCATAAAGTCCTGGTCCAAACAAAGGCAGTGAACCCTGCTAATGCCAGAAGTACAATGTAACAGAGACCACTCCAAATAGACAGGACCAAACCCAACTAACAGAGTCATTTAAAATGTGAATCCCTGAAATTTTGCTTAAAAAGCCCCAAACATATAATGTAAATCAGTAAATGTATTCAGTCACAAACACAAGCAAGTCTTGTACTAGCTCTGCTCAGAGTTGTACATGCATATATGTCCCAATCCAGTAATTTTCCACCAAAAAAATATAGATAAGATAAAATTCTGCTTTCTTAATCTAAAAGAAAATCCAGACCCAATGGTCATCAAAATTGATAAACTAATATACTTCATTAAAAAAAAGTGACTCCTCCCTCAAGAAACACACAGATAAATGCTGCATTTCCCAGTTACACCAAAAGCCTCTCCTCCTCTCTGCCAAAAACCCCAAAACAACCAACCAAAACCTATGAACCAAGCTGGGATTTATTATTCAAATCCTCAGTTATTGATTATATGCAAGACTTCCTCAACACAGACAAGCAGAATACCTTCTCTAACACCCAAGCATGGGATCTCTTGCAGGAATCTCTTGCAGATTCCTGGTGGGTGACAGCTATTCCATCCCTTTGTGTGTTCTGGTACTTCAAGGTAGCACCTCTCTTTCCTGCCTGAGCTTTCCTTTCAAATTAAACCATTTTTAGCAAACTTTTGCCAATCGATTAGATTTGATTTTTTTTTCCAGTTCTCTAAAATGACCAGTTAGAACTAACATCTATTTAAGTTCTGGAACACATTAAAACTAAGCTTTGCCCTAAGGAAGAGTCTCTCTCATACCTTCTTCCTGCTCTTGAAGCGTTCATTCATGGGAATTATTCCAGACTGTTGGAGACGAGACATTCGTAAATCTGCTTCCTCTCTTGCAACAATTCACATGCTCTGAGGCTTAAAAGTCCAAGAAATAGCAGCTTGGCTTGTTAGGCTGCAGCTCAGTGTTCACTGTGAGCTGGTATAAATATAAAAAAACCCCTCAGTCCTGTCCTTCTACAGTCATTCGTTCCTGCCTCTCTATCATGACCTTCCTTGAAAGAGCAAAAGCATCCTTGTGGCTGACTGCCAAGCCAGGTCAGGGAATTAGGCCAGATTAAAAAGTAATGGGCAGAAGGCAGGGGAGGACAAGGGAAGCTAATTTTATCCCAAAGCAGCTCTCCGTTCTTTTCATCACATGAATGCTCCTCCTGGGATGAGGGAAGAGACAAGTGGGGTGGAAATAGGAAAATATGCAGGGCAGACAGAACCGCTCCTTTTCTGAAGGAATGCTGGTTTGTGCTAGTGTAACATGATCGTGGAAGTACAGCACTGGACTATTGAAAAGGCTTCTGAGCAATAATTCTAGTTTTAAGTTATTAGTCTTCAATTATTTGATTAGATAAATTAATTCTATTAACTGAAAATTTTAAATTAATACTTCTCCGTTTAATACAGTTACGTTCAAATGCAGTACTTAACACCCCTACGTATAAAATTAGTTCATACATAAAAGGTTATGTGAAGAAGTGTTAACATGTAAAATCCTCAATTATCATACAATACCATGCTTTGTGAGCAGTTAGGAATTAAGCTTCATCTGTACAGTACCACCCTCTATAGTTGTAGCTGAACTTTACCCAGCAAGTATTCCAAAATGTTGCAACCACAGGATCTATAGCGTAAAAGACTGCCTTCCTGTGTGAGATATAACAGGTATTACTTTATAAGAAAATAGAAAACTGTGCAAAAATTTTGAAAAACCAAACACTTCTGTTTCTGCAGTGCATACATTGCCATGGTTACCATGTGGAGAGAGAAGAAAAAAAAAAAAAAAGAATACATTTTAAGAATGAGTTCCAAGAACAAAATTTTCTAGGGCACTACTATAAAATATCTTGTAAATGTATCACATTCTTGAGTAAAGGTTGTTAGCAAATTCTGGTAGTTAAATACAAATATATAAAATAATCAGATTTTCCTCCTAGAGTCAAAACCACACACCAAGCAAAACGTTTACGCCATCTGCTGCAGTTTTGCTTTAGCTAAGCTATCCACCCCTCTGCACTGTAAGATACTGGCTAGCACCAAATTTCCGACCCATATCGACTGACCCACCTTCCCTCTTCATGTAAATTCAGTGACTAAAGAGGATAACTTGTTACTGGGCAGCTATCACTGAGAGTATGTTTTATGGTTATTAGAAGCAGTAAGCAAAAATTTGCAGTCAGTTGACCTGATCTGCATATTGACTAATAAATTTCCTGCAGGCAGGCAATGCCTCTCATAATACTAGACACCTCAGGCACAAATAATACTCTTTTCTTTAGAAGTAACCCAAGTTTTACTAAACTCAGTTGTTCTTTATATCCCAAACTAAACTGCAGGGGCCGGTCACTGTATAGGTGCATTTCACAAGTTACTTGAAAAGAGAAACTCTTGTGTTGCTTTTCCTTTTTTCAAATCCTTCACACAAGGCCTCAAATTAACGGCAGATATGCCAGCCTTGGTTTAACTGCCCTCATGCCTAAGTCCACTTCCCACAAAGCTACTTTGTCCCAGTCCTCGCATTAACAAAACCATACAAATTCTCACATATGGTTGCTGGGATCAGCAAGACACATCTTCACTGCTGTCAGGGTACATCAGCAAAACAGCTCTTCATCTCTGCAAGATTTGAGATTCTGACACATCGCCATACTGACATATCTCCTGCAGAGCACACTTTCAATATTTACAGGAAAGGGTTGCCTGCAGTAAGTAGCCAAGCAGAAGTTCATTTATAACCTTAAATAGCAGAGAGACTGACTTCCTGAATAAGGAAGCCTTATGTAAATAAACACATTTCACAATTCAACACATCGAGTGAACAACAAGTTTTTGGTTGCCTCAGGATTAGGTCAAGCAAAAAGTAGGTAAGAGTGTTTACTATTCATTCTGATAAAGAATGGGACTTTAGAGAGAAACTGGTTAAAGTCAGTGCTTATTTGGATAAAAGGCAGGCATAAAACTTGCACAGAACTGAGTTGCAAATCCTGCAAAAAAAATTTAAATGAAAAAACTAAACCACATGAATTGTTAATGGGCTGGAGTATCTGTCAGGAACTAGAATGAATAAAGGAAAACACCAAAACCATTATTGAAGTTACAAAACTGCCCGTAAGAACCTCAATAATTAAAGCTGGGAAACTCTTGTTGTGAACTTTGGCTTACAACAGCAGTACCAGCAGCCACTCTTAGAGGAATCAGCAACAAATAATTATACAAACAATTTGAGATGTAAAATAAAACCAAGGAATGAAGAAAATCTTTCTGGTAACAAAATATATGTAAGAAATGTAACAACAGGGACTCGAGTAAGTCACAGTTCAAGAGATGCAAGATTGCAACATACCAAATACCCTTTTCCTTTGGAAGAAACCTCAATTTTATTAAACTCATTCTTTGCTTATGCCCCAAACCATGCACCCTGAGGGACCATTCACTGTATGGATGCACTTAAGAACTACGTCAACGCAGCAACTCTTCTGTTGCCTTTTCTTTTTTTTCAAATATTTTGTACAAGAATCAGAACAAAACATGAACCCTGGTCAACACCTTAGAAATTATCCTAGTCTGCTGTCAGAGGGTAACAGGTAACATTGGGGAATTTTTGAAAGGAAGAAACCATTAGTCCCATGAGATGCATGTAAGAAGGTGTATAGTTCTAGCACCCGGAAATTCCATAGCATCCTTCCATTTTCTATAGTCTTTTCGGCAGTGGGAATAATTAGTTACTACTTCTTCTCCCTTGCCCTTAAAAGATGTTCCCAATAAACGTAACTAAGGAATTTACACGACCTCCCTCCACCCTCACTCCCAAAATGCTCCTGCACACAAAAGATGGACAATAATTCAGCAGAGTCTATGAGCATTGCTCATACTCTTTCCTCATACCACTCCATCTGTCTCCACACTTATTTGGTAGCTACTATCTTGGGAGTGTTAATTTCTGTATCAGCAATTACCTCTATTCGCAGTATTTGAAAGTACTAGCTCAATCATGTACTTGGTGACACTTGAGAGTATTAAGCCTACTCCTAGCAAAACAGAAGATCCAGCAGAGTAGCACCGTTCAGAACTGGGAGCTGGGGCTATTAAAGTTACTCGGCCTTCCAGTTTTATCTGTTCAAAAATGTTGTGCTGTTGAAAACAAAAACCCTAAACCGAAAAATATTAAACCAGTTTTTCCTTCTTTCAAGTCTTTCCAGAAAAAGGTCATATAAC
>VZSF01006991.1:8865-53130 GCA_013398295.1 Chionis minor | reverse complement strand
GTGTGAGAAAAAAGGAAAAAAGAAAAAAAGGTAAGCCAATTGTCGTTATACTACTGGCAATTGAAAAAAATGTATCACTTTTTCATCGAGGCTTCCCTTGCATCTTGGTAATCTTTCACAGGGACAGCATCTGATTTTATCCACTGACAGGGTGTAATCTAACACTGCTGCAGTGAAGACAGCCACAAAGGTGCGCTGAAAAGCAGAAGTGGTTTCAAGGCGGAAATGTTTACAGCGAAGACTTAATCTAATCCTCACTTGAAGGAGCAGGGAATAGTCACCTTTCCCTTGTCAGAATTAGACTTCTGATTTATAGATCCTTTTGACTGGGAACTGACACTTGGTAAAAGTTGCAGCTATTTATTTTCTATTTTTAATGGAACCGGGAGCCTGGATGTCAAGATGAATGAAACCTACAGATGCAAATTGCAGAATAAAGCCCCAGGGATAAGAAAAGAAAACAACCATCACCACCCCTCCCCAAAGAACCCCAACCAACCAACCAAACACCTGTCACCTCTTTTTCACCTAATTTCTAAAAAATTTATTCCCTTAAAATGACGCAATCATAATACCAAAAAAAGAAACCTTCCAAGCAGCAAAATTCAAAATTCACAGAGCTGATTTCCACAAACATCAATTCCTGTGGAAGCTACAACCTAACTGTAAAATAATCAGAAAAAGGTGTTGGAAAACCCAGCCAGGTAACTGGTGAAAAGTGGAGACTTTCTGACCCAACAACAGACCTCTCCGTCAGTGGACGAAGGTGGCCGCTTGATGCCGAGGAAGGGCGGCGAGGCTGCAGTTCCCTCCTCATATTCCAGACAGGCTGAGCAAGAGCAGGTGTCAGTGGGGAGGTCGGGCTGCTGCCGTGTCCCTGCGGCACGAGCACAGGCCAGCCGTGAGCCTCCAAGGCCACACCGACTTGCACCGGGCTGCCTCCTGCCTGGCCAGCGTCCCGGCTGGGCTGCGGGGAGCACGGAGGGAGTCTGGGCCACCTCTGCCAGGGACAGTCCGTGTTTAGGTTTACTTCAACAGCTGTGACGTTGTAGCATAAATCTCCATATTGTATGTACAAAGTTCTGAAAGCTTGTCCTGTATCTGTATTGGTTTTGTCGTTTGTATAGTGTTGCACTTTGTATACCGAGGAAATGACAGCCACACTTTTCATTTCACAGAAGGCAACCTCAACACATTTGTATGAGATAAGTATATATAAGCCAATATTAGATAAGGCAGTGGATGACTCCTCCCACTCTTTATCTCATGTCATGTACAAAAGTGAAACCTTCATAAAAACGGTCCTTTTAAATCTGCAGGATAAAGCAAAACCACACACGCCAATACACACAAACCCCATATACATGATCAACTGTTTTTTCTTTTCAAGCAATCTCTAACCCTCTTAAGTAATTTTCCAAAGCTCCAGACTATCTGCTTGAAACAAAGAAGACTCATTTCAGAATCTAGTATATTTGGCCTTTTCGCAAACCATTTTCAAAGGGTATCTGTTTCTAAGGAAATAAACATACAGAGTTCATATCATTAGATACAACTTTCAATAATATTCCAAGTAACAATAAAGTACTTCATAATTCAATTTAATTCAAAGTACATGATAATAAGCAATCAACAGTGGCTTTGGAAAGCAAGTACCTGCCTGATACGTTTACTAGATCTATTATATTATCTCATTTCAAATGAGAATGTCCTCCCCTACTTCCATGAACGACCTCAACTATTCTGCTATCCCATAATTTAGAAAGACTAAAAGCCACAGAAGAATCAGCTGGTTCAGATGAAAAACAACAAAAGCCAGTTCAGAATTCTTAGGTGATGATTATATTAATTTCAGAAGACCTGTCTATTTGTATCAAATCAGATAAAATAAATTATTATGAGCTGCACATAAAATAAAATTAAATGAACTGATATATACATCATTCAATTATAAAATTTTCCAAATCTGATTCTGTGCCTTATTTACTGAAAGAATAGAACACCGATAGAATTTCAAATACCAAATACCAGTTATGCAAAGCCAAATGTTTAATAAGAACTGCAAATCTTTAAGAATACTAATTTTTAATAGAAACCCAGGGTGAGTCGATTACAAAAACAAAGAGATCAGTAGTCGATGCAGCTATGCAGACAAGAAAGGGAAACCTGGAAGATTTATCGTGAAGACAGAACCAAAAATAGTGTCAAAGATAGTAGAAAAGACTTACCATTCATGCTGAAAAGGTAGTTTTCAGAAACATATTGCTCCTAATATTAATCCAACAGTTGATGAAGTATGTTAATCTCTGCAAAATCAGTACTTCAATCTCTAAACACACTTATACACTAACTGGAAAGAGAGAGCACACAGAATCCAGAGAGCTGCTCTTCCTTATGAGCTCCTTCTGATGCAAAAAACTGTGAAGCACAAGATACCAGTAGTAAACCAAAATCAATATTCAGGACACGGATATTTGGGTTTTCTCATTAACTACTTCTGTTCTGACCAATGCTACCTATTCATGTCTAAAGCAACTCAAAATGGCAGGGGGGGGGAAAGCATGCAAACACCAGGAGGTTTTAAGATGTTCTCAATTATATCAAGCACTGGTTGTTTCCATGGCAACCTTAGACCAGAATTATCTGTTGACTTGTACCCAACTAGTAGTTATTCTAAAGCTTTAATCAACCACACAATGTACTCTGTACATTATTTCATATTTCACATGTATTTTTCTCTATGCACACACATATATAGTGATTATTCAGCTAAATCTGTAGAAGACGTTCCATCGTATTGGAAAGTATATTGATACTATTTTGAATCTGTTAGAGACTAAATAATATTGCTTTGACTATTCAACACCCACCCGTTTGCAATTTAGAGACTTTGAAGATGACAGGAAGATGCAATAGTGCTGACCCTCCTGACCATTTCAGTTATGCAAATTTTTAATGTGGTCTCTTATTATGCACAGTTTTGGAAAATTTTTGTATCAATTCAGGAATAAAAGATTCACACTGATCTTACTGTCTCTACATTCGAAGCAGCTTTATTTTCCTTTCATTTCCTATTTCAATCTTTCAGAGAGCAACAAGCAACTACGAAAAAAAAAAACCCAAAAATCAAAACATAGGTTCCATATAGATACAAGTGGTCACAGTCAAGTCATCTAAGAATGAAACGCATCGTTCTGACAACTACCATCACATCCCTTTCATCCCTTGGCTGTGCAGCACAGCTGACCCGGTTACCAGTTCAGACTGCACAATCACAAGTGAGCTCAGTCAGCTTTTTAAACCAGATTTCAAGGCCTGCAGTGTCCTGAGCCACCTCTGCCCTACTGGATTCCAAACATTTTACAAAACACATTCATTTATTTCACGCAACAACCAATTATCCAAGGCACATTAGAAAACCTCTATATTTTACATATAAAAACCACAAAGCAAAGATGTTCAATTTCAAAAATCAACCTCTGAAAACACCCTACGGCCACAGACCACATGGCAAATTCCTCACATCCACAACACTAGCTGACTGACAACACAAAATATCCACCCAACAAACACCAGCTCCTTCCCCTTCAGCAAACCCACAAGCTTCAGCAGTAACCGCCTGTAAAAGGACATATATTTTTCACTATGAGGGTAGTGAGATGCTGGAACAGGTTGCCCAGAGAAGCTGTGGATGCCCCATTCCTGGAAGTGTTCAAGGCCAGGCTGGATGGGGCTTTGAGCAACCTGGTCTGGTGGGAGGTGTCCCTGCCCATGGCAGGGGGGTTGTAACTAGATGATCTTTAAGGTCCCTTCCAACCTAAACCATTCTGTGATTCTACACAGAAACAGAGCTGTTACAATATTTCATTACAGCAGAAGGTATAAATATATTAACTTTCTTTTCAAATTAATTCTGCCTCAAACCTAAACCAACAAAAATTGAGAAGTCACTTTCCAAGCTTTTTTGAGGAATTAAAAACAGAGATTTTGCCTCAAACATCAACAGTAATTCATGCTGTCTGCTATGTAGCTTCACCTAAAACCTTACAGCAGCATTTCAAAAGTTGCAGTGGTATGGGCAGAACAGTTGAGGATATTCAAATATCCTTACAAGACAAAATAACAGTATGTTTCTAAAACACTGCTCATTCATTAAACTCTCTTACGGCCTGAATTCATTGACCCTCAGGTAAAAAAAAAAACCACACCACTAAAAAACCCCCAAAGAAACACAAAAGAAAAGAAACCACATAACAAACCCAAACCAACAAAACAATACTGTTTCTCTTATTTTTCACATAGAATTTTCACAGATTATGTATTTTTCTGAAGATATAATTAGGAGTCAGCAGTAGACAGAAATACTCCTTACACTGTACTCCCTGTTTCTCTCTTTGTTCTGTTCACTCTTTGGCTACAGTGGTAGTGAAATGAGAATCTTGAAATGTAGACTTAGTCCATGTGTACCTACAGTATTTTTATTATTTTATAAAAAATAAGCTACAACTTGAGACTAAAGATTCGGGATAGATTCAGAATTTCACCCCGAAAACAAAGCTACGTAATCAACCACCATTCAGCTACCAGCTCAGTAACTTTGGCTCACAAAAGTTACATGCAACCACTGTGCTTAATTATGACTTAAAATAGCATTCACGGAACAGCCATTTTCACCATGTTTATCATCAAGAGACATGACAGTCCATTTCCTCATCAAGCATGTCATACAAGGAAGCCTGCCTTAAATAGAGGGGAAAAAAATAGTAGAGACTTGTACACAAACAGGTCACAATTTGTAAGTGTCAGTAGGTCATCTTTTTCTTCATGTTATATAAACAAAAATGCTTCAGTGTTATTTTTCCAAATAGCTATTTACATAAAAAAGAGCTTCTACATAAACACAAGTATGCATCTATTTTTTACCAAGCTGAAAATATTTTGGAGAAGTGGAACCTCAGAATTTATGCACTTTCATCATTTATCTTACCAACAAAACTAGTCGATCCTTTCCTATCTGATTTGGAAGACCTAGATTGAATCTATTTTAAGTCAGTGCATTAGCACCTTTTTTTTTCTCCCCATGTTTATTGCTTATCCTCTGAGAACAGATTCACTCCCTACTCATATAATATTTTAAATTGCAAGCAGGGAGACGTATAAACACTGATATTCTTCACGGCAACACTGCGATGCTAAGCATTTCCAATAAGGCCTATTATTTCACTGAAATAATTGCGCTATCTCAAATCCATCAATGAATCTTAAATCTGGAACAAAATTATCATCAATTACCATATTGTAACATTTTAAAATGAGTATTTAACCACAGAGGCAATAATTGCTTTGCAAAATAACGCATGAATTTAAAAGAAAAAATGAAAATCAAATGCTAATTTACTTAGATTGTGGTATTTTTTTCAAATCTCACTTTTATTACGCAAAATGCAATCATGAAAATTTTTAATTCATACAATACTGTAAACTGTTCACTGATTAAGAAATTAAAGCTAATGACAGTCAGCATTCCCACACTAAATTAATACGTAATAGTTAAAACCAAACAATTTTATATCATTTACCTCTGTATAGAGCGTTCTGATATATATGTACCCCTTAAAATAAAATGACTAATGATAAAAAGCCCTACAATTAGAAGTTTAATCTGTGCAGCAGTGTCTGCCTACTCCAAAGTTTAAACATTAAAATCATTAATGAGTTTTCTATTTCTGCTGAACTAGCTGATTTAATTTGAAAATAAAGGAAGTAATTTAGAAGTGAAAATTGGGGTGGGAGCTTGCCAGAACAAGTCAACCGTGCTTTAGGAGAAGAGAAGGGACACGGGATAAAGTCTCCCGCCAGCCACCAGTCCAGCAACCAGCCCCCGCCTCCCCCTGCCTGACGCAATAAGCTATTTCTTCAAATTAATACCTTTAGGTAATGAATTGTAAAATTGCCCCCAGAAACGTACTACAGATCACTGTTCTTACTCGATTACAAATACGCAAGTTCTTCACTCGCTAGGGAAGCCAAAGAGTGAATATCCATAAAACAAACAAACCCCTTACTTACTTGATTTGTCCCATAGGGCAGCAAGTTCAGAGCAATGTTGGCTCTCGTTTTCCAGAGCCGCTCTCTGTTCATGCGCGCCGCTCTTTGACTGCCTATGGAAAAGGCGATTGGCAAAACCTTCCAGCCTCTGCAGCGCTGTGGCTGTCCCAGTGCACTGGTTACAAGGTACCTCCTTCTGAGTCGCCATCTAGACACACCGGCGACTTTCACAGAAGCAAAAGGGAAAATATCTGAAGGGAGCTGGACAACCCAGAGCCAGTAAGAGCTATGCATGTGTCAAGCTTCCTGTAAGCAGTGTTTTCTAACCACTACGCTCTTCTACTTCCTGTTAAGAAAAGCTCTATAATGTGCTGGTTTATACTGCTAAAAGTCTCTTTTCGTGTCAATCGAAAAGTGTTTTTATAAGTGTTTTTTAAAAAATATGCAATAATTGCTCCAGCATGCGTTTTCCCAGCTTTTTGATGCATCACGTGTTTCATATTTAAATATACACTTTATGTTAAAATACTATAAACAACTTGTTCAGAAGTAAAGATCAGAAGGCAGATATTTTTTTTTTAATTTACCACAACCACACATGAAAAAAGAAAAGTGACTATTCTGCAGTTCTTCCCGTTATTAAGATGGAGTACTACCATCATCATAGCAAACATAGCCAGCTGTAATCTAATCACCAGTAATCTCCTGTTCTCAGCTAAACTTTCTAAGCAAGGAGGTTACGTGCAAAAACCACTGAAGAAATTATTTTATTATTGGGGGGGGAAGTATTATTTTCCTCCTTTGAGAAAAGTCAGACAGAGGAAATTGAATTCTAATGTACATATAAACATGACTGCATCATGCTTATCCAAACTGTGTTCTACTTACTCCAAGAATGAACCAAATGCATTTAACTTTTTTAGGAATAAAGTACCAGAATTAACAGCGTTGGCAGATCCTTATCTAGCAGCATGCTCACTCTCCCAGCCCCAAAGGCAGCTGGAATGAGAGTCACAAAGTCACGGTCACCAGCTCCTGACATTGGTTATGTAAAAGCTTTGCATGTAAGTCTCCTGGAATCGTGTAAGAAAGTTTTCTCATTCACAAGAAACCCAAGTATTTTCAACTGTAGAGTAAATTTAGAAAGCACTATTTTTAATGGCACAAAACACAGGGAAAAGAAATTGAAAGCTGTGTTTAACATTAAATCAAATTCATATGCAGATTATGTAATTTTTCATGCTTACAATGGGTAATACTAAGTATTCCTTTTTTTGTGAAAATGGAAACACATACATTAGGCAGGTTTCTCAGTACATCCTCTTGCACATATAGTACGTGGCTTCTTAAAAATTTAGGCTATTCTTAAGAAAGATTGAAATAACTTTTCCACAATCTGTCTCCTGTCTTATAGTCAACATGTGTCAAAAACATACCTCTCATTTTTCACCACCATACTGAATAGTTTTCAAATGTCAGCAGATATTCAGCCTTGGACATTACAGAACTATTTCATAACAGCTTGGTGCTTCAGAAAAAAACCCGTGACGGCAAACTGCCTATGCTAATGATAAAACAATAAAAATGCGAGGGGCAGACTTCACAGATTTGGCTACATTCCTTCTAACAGGCACTTCCAGAGTTGTTGTAACTGGCCTCAATCAACACAACAATTTAAATTTCTAGACTGCATGCAAAGCACAGAAATGCCCTTTGCTGTCAGACTCCTGATATACTCCGGAAATGTAATTTATTTCTCCAGCACCTGTCAAAATTTGAAACCAAATGTCTAAACACGTGCATTTTACACACTGGTCTGCAAATCTGGATGAGTACCCGCCATCTTATTGGTGATCAGGCTGCTCTCACTGGTAAGGGTCAGGTGCTGCTGCTTTCCCTGGATCCCATTACAGGTCCTTTACCACCTTACGCCTTCCAGCCCTTTCCCTGCTTTGTCGCAGGATCAGTGCTGACTTCCATGATACCCTGTTGGTTCAACGCTCTGCTAACAGAAACAAGAGCTAGTGAAGACAGCAGGGATCTGTTTGCCTTATCAGAGGTCACAAATAGGCAGAAGGGATATATTATGTGCCATATATAACGAAGCTTTTTATGACAGAGTAATGCTATGCCACCCTCCTTACAGTAGCGTAAGAAATACTCAGACAAGAATAGCAAACTTACTTCCTTGTCTGCTGAACTTCTTGGGGCTGGAAGAGCCCCTCTGGAATTGTTCAGCTGTGCTCCCCTGTAGCTCCCTGCAAGTCTCTGGGCATCCAGGGAATTCTTTCAAGAGACTATTATTTACTCTGACCTTGGCTGTTCTCTCCAGTAAATAAAACCACCTGGTATGACAGTGTGCTCGTCTCGTCTCTCTCCTCTCCCATGGTTCTCAGCCTTTATGCTACTGTTGCGTTATCTTTCACACATCTTCAATGAAATCATTTTGTTTCCCTGATCTCAAAGAGGGCAATTTACAAAATTCACATCACATTAATGAAGTTAGAGTCTGCCAGCCCTCTAGAGTCAATGGAGAGATGTGGGAACTGCCAGAGAACAACTCTGCCCACCAAAATTCAGAGCTCTGAATGCACCCAAGTGACTAACCTGGGCACTTGAATTAGGTGCCAAAAATCAGAAGCAGAAATATCCACCCACTGAGACTGCAGAAGTGAACTGGCTTAAGTGAAAACAGGTTATCAAAAAGGGATTATTAAAAGGTATCTTAAGAGAAGCCTGGGTTTGCGAGAATTTTACAAACTGCTGACAGCGAACTCTGCTATAGAAGTTCTTCTCCACGCGCAAAACATGGAAAAGAAAGTACTAGTCATATTTATACACAGACAGTAATACAATTTCCTAATCTCAGAAATTCTTGGCATTGATTGGCATTACAGGATGATAATACAAAATACTACCACATTCCACATGGACTTCAATGTCTTCATATGAAATCCATGATTTTCAAAGGCAGAATCTCCTATTTCCTCTTACCTATTTTTTCACCTTATTGACACACCAGTGTCCAAATCAATGCAACACTAGTTTATCCACATCGAGTATTTTATACGTTATATATGAAGGACAGAGTCCATAACTCTGACACAGTAGTTTACTGCCCAAAAGCTCAGTAATCAGCAATGGATGATGCTTTATCGAAGGCAAAATTCTGTGACGCTGCTTGTCTTAGGATTTCCTCTTGCCAGCCAGCACTGTGTTTCCTTAGAACAGTTTGTAAATCTTTAAATACAATTAAATGTTTATACAGACATGCGCAAACACACTTGAGGTCATTTTACTCAACCTCCAAGCTGGAAGAAGAACCTGAACCAGCTTTGACCTAAGGCCGTGCAGTGCTTTTGGTTAAGTTTCTGTGCTCTCCCGAAAGAGCAAAAGCTGGCTATACTCCATCCACACCATGAACATCCAGATGTTCTACCCACTCAGTGGAACACAAGTTTGATCAGCTGTGTGTACACCTCTGTGCCCAAGTATGACCCATACAGTATCAGGCTTGATTAAGATGCATTTAATTGTCACCAAATAACTTTTAGAAAGAGACTCAGACAGTTTCTTTGGCCTAAGAAACCTTTTTTTTTTTTTTTGAAAAAATGTCTTACTTCAAGTCTGTTATTTAAAAAAAAAATAAAAAATTAATGTTTGAAGACATTAAGACTAGCCAGTCGCCATCCAGGTCTCCTATTAGTTTCTACAGTCAGGCAGTGTTGAAAATTCCCTCTTTGTTCATATTTCTTGCAAAATAAACCCGAGCTGCCCGGGTTACACAGTGTATGTGCTACCAAGTGGATGCACTACCTGGTGCACGCCAGGGAGCTCGCAGCCCCGGTGCCTGACCAAGCAACATCAGTGCCCTTCTCCTGCAGAGCCCCATCTCTTCCAAAGCACTCCCAAACACACTCAGTTCAAACCAGCCAGGCATACAATTTAAGGAAAGCCTTAGTTACATTTAAAAAAAAAAAAAAGAAAAAAAAAAAGAAAAGTAAAAGAGCATTGCTTCAATGTTTCTAACTGGTTTCTAAAATTTCTCTTCTACAAGAGGTAATGAAGCTCCAATTTCTCCCTGCAGCCAAAGTCAATACTGAAATGTTAAGAATTTCCTTTAGGCAGAATTTTTATTTTCACTAAATTCTAGCCATTAATCTTGGCAACATTTTAAAACACATTAAAACCCAGACAGGTGGGTAAGAGATTCAGCTATGAACATGACCATTACATGTGTAAGTTTTTTAAGGTACTCTCCCACAAATTTATAAAAACTAACATAATGATCCGCTAATCTGATAAAGGCAACAAAACCATGTATACTTTTCCTGATGCCCAGCGCATAACCTCATGTGCCTTTCCCAGCAGCTGATGCCCAGTTTCTCTCTCTCAATCATAAGCAACAACACACAGCACTATAACCCAGCCGCAGACTCTTTCAGCTTCTTGCTTAAAAAGAATCAGGAAGTACTGTAGCTATGTGAACATTTATTTTTCTTTTTAATAATCTCTGCTAAAACATCGTTTCTTAATTTCTAAGAAGCAGTTTTACCCTACCAGTCAAGCCTTAAAAATTAAAGATTAAGAAACAGAGCACCCTCCTTTCCTCGAAGAGCCTCAATGGTTGAGTAATGCCATGATTTGTACAGTCCTGCTTTAATTGAATACAGAAAAATGTGCACATTATCATTTTAAAATATTTATGATGTTTCCCAAGTAAAGTTACTGTGAAATTCCTGAATTTTAAAGAAGTATGAAATAGAAAAAAATTTAAAAATACAGCACATCTATGTATCTTTGAAGTAAGTATTTATTTTACTCCTAGGATCTAATGCCTTATTAGTTTCATACACAGAACTGAAATTCCCTCACACTATGTCAAAACTGGGAGTGTCTTCTCTAGTGTTTAATGAAGGTTAACTATGAATATTTTGCAAACAAAAACATATAGGAGCTTTTAAGACAATTAACTGTATTGCTTGATAGGATATCAAAAAATGGATCTGTGATGCAAAATAAATTTTAGATTACCTGCAGCTAACTACAATCTAGGCCTTAATTCCAAATCTTGAAGACTAATATTTTACTGGTTACCTAAGAAGCTGAGTCTCCATCTGCCCATTCCTGCATGTTCCATTTCTCTTTAAGGGCTAAATAAAAAATACTCTTTTCTATCTTCTTATTTTAAATATTTTAAATGAGTATTTCTCCTTTTCAGCACTGGTCTTCACCCACAAGTAAAAAAGACACACTGTGCTATTTTCTGCATAGTTATTTTGTTCACAATCTATGGAAAAATAACTTTTAAATTAATAATAAAGAGCCTTTTTTAAAGAGGTTAAAGAAAGTTTCTTTATTTGCTTTAAAAATTGTTGGCTTGATAAAGTACATATTTTCCTTTATGCATCAGTTATCTCAACAATGAAAGTCTGACTTTAGTATTTATTATTTATTACAAAAGGAGTGAGCAATTATTTGATACAAAGTGCTAGTGAGGGTTCCTCCATTTTTAAGAGCTTGAGGGTCTTGCTCAATTTAGCAGGTCTCTTACCAATAAAGTATTTAAGTTGAAAGATGCAGCTGACACATTTAGAAAAATAAAATAATTTGTCTAATTTTGAATTAGAAAATACAAGTTTATAAGCAATTAATAACTCTAAAATTTTTTAAATAATATATACTAAAGAACCTAGATTGTTCTGGGCTATAAGCCTGAGGAAATATGTGATGTTTTTCTAGTTGTTATATATAGCTTGAGAGAAAAGGACGTAAAGCAATGTATGCAGATAGCCATTTCATAACTAAAAAAAATAAAAGAACATTTTCATCAGAAATTATGTAATTAAACACAATCCACTTTGAGTCTTGCCAGGCATGCATATTTCAGAAAGAATTATGGGTAGAAACAGGCAGAAAAAAGCTTCTTGAAACAGCAGATGTATTTTGATTTTCACTATACATCCAGCACTATGCCACTAGCTTGCATTTCTTTTTAAACACGCGGAAGGAAGAGCGGCATTTGCTAATATCGTACAGATTTAATGGCTTTCCATTTTGAAACAAAGATTTTTTTCAAAATGTATATAAACAAAATAAACACAACCAATAACTTCGCTGTTTAATAAAACACAAGAAGGCAAATCCATGCAGTCTTAGTGTACCTTTATGTGTACATTTTTTCTAAAAAGGTTAACCCTTACTAGAGAGCCCCTCTGAGAGCAGTACTAAGGCTGGGACTGCAGCACTTCTATAAATAGGACTGCCAAGAGGAAGTTGTTGCTATGGAAATGCTGGTCATATTTCTATTTTGACTCAGTAGATCTCTACTGGCATCTACTGTACACAAGCTTAATTGCAGCAGACATCTAATACCTTCATCTCTCATCAGGAAGCATAAATTATGGCTCGCATCGTCCAAAGGCATCATTTATTCTTTACCCGTGATGATACAGAAGAAATAAAAAAATTAACTAAGAACTTAGGCAGGGGGAGGAGAAAAAAAAAGTCAAAGTCAGCATCTGATTTTTCATGTGCAAGCTAAAAGCTCTCACTCTTCCCCCATCAGTTTTATTGTCAAAATTTGACAAATTCATCATCAAAGATGATGTGATTTTCCACATGCACATACCATGGCAGCAAATCAAGTGTCCTCAATTCTATCAACACATTATCTGGTTATTTTGAAGTCAAATAGCTTGTAGTCATAGTCCAAAATCTAGTGTTGAAAAGAATGGGACAGCGAACTCTTTGGTTACAAGCCAAACCTTCCACAAAACTGTCCAATTCACCAAAGAGAACTGGATTCCTCTCCTTTCTAACATGGCTCCTTCTTCCTTGCTTTTCTTACAGCTTCCTTCAAGATGACGTGCTCGCTGGTGCTTATGGTTTGGATTGTCACACCACAAGATAGATGTTTTCAGAATGTGAATTATGATTATACGAAAGCTCTATAATAAAAAAAGTTTAGTAAAGATCCATCTTTGAAATTGTTGCTTTCACACAAGCACAAGTACTTGTCAAAATCTGCTTGGTCCATGCCCTTCCAAATCATAAGCTACTCATATAACCCTCCATAGTTACTTCATAGCACTATTTGAGACAGCCTGACATACAATCAGAAGTTTTGTACAAATCCTGTTACTTTTCAGCAAAAAGAGAAAGTACCCAGAGACCTGTGCAAGTGGTTTTTGTTATACTTGCATAAAAGAGTTGTCTGCCAAGCCAAAGTAAGACACTCTTGCTTTTAGACAAATGAGGTCTAGAAAAACACAGATAAGTATGTAAGACCTATTCAAATTAAAATCCAAGGTTAAACGTTGAAATTTAGCATATGACCTCAGTTAATTCTGCCTCTCTGAAAGAAACTAACAGCAGACACAGGTTTTGGTCCACTTAGTTTACAGCAGAATATACTTTTGATTAATAATATACATTCATGTGTTATTCATCAAAATAAGTTAAGATGAACTGCCTGAATCAGAAGAAAAACACTAAAAACTTGGACCTTTTGTGCAGTATCTGACTGGGTTGAAGGAGAAGCTACCTGCTTCAATTCTGGTCTGTCTCCCATCGAACAATGATCCTGAAGACCCATCTCACAAAAACAGTAAAGACTCCTGCAGGTAAGCATCTGCTGTGGAGGGGATCTCGACTACAGAAAGCTTCAGGCTGATGAGCTCTACTTGTTCTAGAATCTGCAGGTTTGGTCTATGCTTCTCAGTTTAGCCACTTAGCTATATTAAGTAACTGCCCCAGAAGAAGCACATTTATGTTTGAAACCCCCCCGCTCAGGACAAATGAAGCATTATGTGTCCTGAGTCAAGAGTGCCTCACTTAACAAATGATAATTAAACCTGAGAGATTCAGGGTCACATTTAGAGTTACTTCCTGATGTGGGATAATGGGAAGAAGTGAAAGAAGGGACAGTAGTAAAATGCTCACCAAAACTAAAGTCTTGTAGATAAAAATTCTTCACTATAGTAGCAGCTACAGTCTACTATCAGAACTGTGCTGTACGGTAAAAGACCAAACTGATAAATACTAGAGTAACTAGAATCATTTTAGTACCTCTTTCAGGAATCCTGTCTCATTTTAAATCACGAGCACATTCCCTTGAGGGGAAAAAAAACAAAACAAAAACAACTGACTCCACTTTGAGCTAAATATTTTAAATTAATATTTTTGTTTTCCTCCAAAACTGGAGTGCTCCTTGATTATATGACATTTAGGTTCAATTAGGAAAATATCCAAGTAAGAAAGAAAGCAAACCCGAAGTTACTTCACCGGAAGGGATAGTGCTTTTTCATAGAATGAAAGAGTACAGAGTTCAAATTTGAATACAGTAGTGGCTTTCATACAGTATGGTCTAAAGTTCAAAACATCTGGTCATGTGATGTGGAGATGCGTGCGCCTCTACTTGTATTAGGACCAGATCCTGTATTCCTGTGCATTACCGCTAGACTACAGACTGCCCTGGGGCGTCCTGGTCCCTCCACCCCTACCAGCCTGCTCAGCTTCAGATATTCTACAAAACAGGGCAAAGACTGAATTAGTAGAGATCTAGCACTATACCCCCCAGCAGCTAGAGTGGGAAACCAGCATTAAACCCGGAAAAGTAGAGGGGATGCTGCTGGCACCAAGACAGGAGGCTGCAGAATATATAAGAGGGTAACTCAAAGCTCCTAAAACACATCGTGTTAAGTAAGCAATAACCCGGTTACAGGAACTTGCATTAGTACCGAAGCATCAGAAGTACAGCTCTGACAACAGGATTTCTCTACACACTAAAGTTAATTACATTGGGTCTACAGAATTTATGTTAGTCTGTACTTAAATGCAGCAACAAATGCCATCTGCTGGTTTAAGACCAAATAAAGTGTGAGGAACGAAAACTGTAATACTGAACAGTAAGTTTTAAAAATACTCAGTCATTTATCTTCAATGTATTGCATACACACAACTAAGTATCTCAGATTTTTTTAGAGGGGAAATAATTCACACATGAACTTTGTCATTTGTGGCTCTTTTTCTTAGTGAGGTAGAAGCTAAGTGCACAGATCTTACTTTTTTCTCCTGTGATGGGCTTTCATTTATAAATCATAATTTACATCCAGTCCATTTCATGTAAGGTGAATTTATTTGTTAGCAGTCTGGATATAATCTTAAATAGTATTTGCATTTGGAAATAATCATTTACCAAGTTAAAAAAAAACCAAAACCCCACAACTTACAATTAAACATTTCCCTTTTTCTATTTAAGAATGTGTTTGCTGGCTTCCCGTAAGCAAACAGGCACTTTACTTCTCAGTCCATAGTATCCTTTGGCATTCCCAAGCATTACTTTACAATGAAGGCCTAAACAGCTGAAGTTCAGATTGGTATCTTAAAATTGAGAAAACTTTTTACTACAAGATGCAATTGCCCATAGGCAAATTGGCCAGAAGATCTATCTTTCACTCTTACACTTACTAAGAATGAAAGAAATACCTGACTAGAAATATATTTAATTTATTCTAATATTAGTTTAAAGCACAGGAAAGCAAAAGGCTCTTTTCAGGATAGAAACACTGCAAGATTAAATGCACAGTTGTTCCTTTTCTTTCTTTTTCCTAATGTAAACTTGTGAAGATGCTATTTCACTTGATATTTATTAATACAAGTAAAGACAATTTTAAGAATAATAGTTGTGAATTCATAAAACAAAATTCTGTAAGTTGCTATATAAATATATCTTTATTCACAACACAGAACTCTGAGAAAAGCTTTAGAAGCAAGTATGGATAAAATACACCATTACTTGTAATTCTCTGAAGAAAATCCAACAATTCGCATGGCATGCCAGCTCAGCACACAGCATGAATGACAGCAGAGAAAAGATACAATTCCTTAATACTGTTCCCTCCAGCAGCCACAACCTTGCAATTGCATTTTCACTCTCAAAGCAAAATGATCAAAGATTTTTTTTTTTAAAACCTGAGATCAAAAGAAATCCATGATGTCCTTCACCAGCTTACAGAGAATAAGTTACAAGCTGTGCTGAACATACAAATTTTGCTTATTTTTACTGCAAAAATCAGTGCTTGATAACATAACATCTTTATGCAAACAAGTTTGACAAGTCTGTATTTTGTTTAAAAATCAAAGATTTTCTTTCTAATAACTAGGTTCTCACGATGCTGGCTAGCTCTACTACAGCTCACTCTACGAGACTGCACAAAGAACAAACTTTTCCACGGTTCAACAATATTTAAATTGATTTTGGAGTATTTATTTTCTTAATTGTAATGTAAACTTTTAACAGACAGGTAAACGACAGCAAATACTCTTGAAGTTTTAATAAGATACAAGAACATCCATTAGCTGCAATTGTATTTATCTTTAATTTGCTTTAAATAGAAATAGGAGCAGACAATAATTAAAAATGCACCCTGAAAAATCACTGTATTTCATGCTATGAAATGCCACTAATAGTGGCTTCTCACAGTAGGTCACCTCAAAGCACTGACACTCAACACTGTATTCTCCTTTAACAAGGATATTGCCAGAGTCTTTCTATACCACTGTTATCCAAAGAATTCCCCAAATTTGTAGTCAAGCAAAATTTGACCACGCTTTGGCTACTGAGCTAATGAATGTTCTAACAGGTAGAGAAATTTTTGCGGCTTAGATCCAATGCGTTTGGTACCAAGCAATATTAACTATCAAAGTTCACTCTCCAATTTTGTTTCCACGAGTTTCTCAAAAGCCAGGAGACCTATCTGATAAGAAATGGCTGTCACAGACCCAACAGCTAACAATTCCCAGAGCAAAGAGCTTTCAGTCTTGCTCTGACCTTCCACAGATTAATTATAAATTGCTTAGGCTTATGATGGCTGCAAGTACGAAAGCAAGTCAAGAAAACCAAGTAACTGTTCAAAGACAGTTCTTTTGGGTTTTTTTGAGAGATGCCACTGGTATTACTTTTGATTTGTCCTGATCAGCGGAACACTTGCAAAGAAAACCCTGCCCAAACCACACACAGGAAACCTGCACAGGTCACAATTTGAGAATTGTGACAAATGACAAATGTCCAAATATTTTCATCCTTAAATGAGATCTCTCTGCCAAAAAGTCTGAAGTGCCAGAAATGCGTGTGTCTGAAACAAGTGACAGCTTCACTGCACACCTCCAGGGCAGATTGTACACAGGGAAACAGAGAATTTGCCTGCACAGATCTTTACCACTGAGGGGATTCCCACTAATGTTATTCTTAATCTTGCAGTGATACAGACATCCTGTTCATGATTACTATTAAAAAAAAACAAAAAAGAAAAGTTTTGAATAGGTAAAGTCTACCTTACGATAGCATCATGTGGTCTCTTCTAATTTCTGGGAAGCAAAAATCCATCTAATCTGGCAGAGCTAGAAGACACGTTATCCCTTGAATTTATTGTTTTAATTTACATGAACTGTTTTGAGAAAAATGCGTAAAATTTTCTAACTAGCCAGAGGCTTCTTTTCTTCCTCCTGGAAGAACAAGCATGTTTCACTTAGATCTGCTCTCAGATACTCATAACTTTTCCTAACAACGCCAGTACAGAGTTGTTATTTCTGGGAATCACATGGCATGTGGGAACATTCTGGTTTTCTTCCAATTCCTCTCAAGTTAAACTCTACCCAAGAAAACTGCCAAAATGAAGTACTAGTTGCAATACGTCGGGTGAATTTTTGAACTTATTTCCACTATAAGATCCACCTTACCTCACTCTTGCAAGGGGAAAGGGAGGGAAGCATATGACATCCCATTTAAGTGAAATATCACAATAACGAACTTAGTAATTGCAAATACTGAGCCCTCTCGTCACCTTTCTTATATGATAGAAAAAAACCAATACTTAAATTACGCAGAAATGAAAGCCGAAATGAATACTTATCTGAAGTGAAAACAACTGCTTATATATTATTAGGTAACCTACTTCGACATTTCCGTTCCTTTGCCTCTGTAAAGACAACACTTGCAGAATAAAATATCAACTCATTTATCAGGCAAATAAGGCAAACAATGTTATTATTGCCATTTTCAAAAATGCTTCCGGTACCTAATTTTTCTGAAAAGTTGTGAAAGCTTAACAACACTAATATGCTGCCTAATGCAACTCAGCGTGGTTCCTGAAGGGTTTGTTGGGCATTTGGGATGTCAAACATGGCTGAGTTCTGGAGATGAATGGCTTTTGTGACTCCACGTTGAAAGTGATTGTAAGTTCTACTCAGTTTGAAATATACATTTGAATTAGCTCTTCACATGTGCCTTAAACCCATGCAATCCCTACTACATCTACCAAAGTAAAATACTACTTTGGCACACGGAATACAGTTTCTTACAGAACATTTCAGAGGGTAGAATGAATAGACAAGTCCTGGAAAACACATCAATGTGCGAACACATTACTCTAGTCCTGAATGATCCAATTCTGAACCTAACAAGGTGCTAAGGATGTTGCAGGGCTAAAATGTACATATGGAAAGATGGGTAGAAAGAGGAAGGAGGAAATAGGCAGGAGATGATCATGAAGGAAATTATTTGAACTCAAATCATGCTGCCCTTTCCTTAGTTAAAACAAAAGCAGCACTAGAAGATTCATTACTCATCTGGATTTTGCTAACAGTTAATAACCTGCTCACTTTTTGTTCCTTCTGGAGATTCACTTGCCACAATCACTGGATTAAGTACATCTCTGTACCCTCCTTATTATCTTCAGGTATATGTTCATTAAGAACCTCTGTCCATCAGTGAATTAAGAGCAGATTAAATACAACAGCAGTCCATATTCCATTAATGATGCCTGCTCCAGTAACTCTGAATTATGTCCAGCAGCAATTGGACTAGTCTGCGTGCAGTACCAGGCCCTATGGAGAACAGTATTCCAAACCCAGTAAAAATTTACCATATGGATATCAAGCTCTGAAGCTATCTTAGCTCTTTTGTTTTGTGTAAGACAACCCAGCTCAGGAACTCTAGGAACAGCGCAGCATGCTCTACTCTCGTAACTGAAAAGCTACACCACTAGTTCACATTCGAAAACAGTTTTTATTAAAAGCATCTCATTAATGTTCATCACCACCTTCCACCAAGACCGTAGCATTTAAAATTCTATATAGTTCATCAATCTGTTATCTCACAGAATTAACAAAGTAGACCCGGCAAATTGTCCAAAGCAAATACGGGATACCAAATCTGTTTCCACCTTCTCTTTCACTTGCTTCACACTCATTCACTTGGATGTAGCTTATTGAGTTCCTTCCTAACACTCTACCCAGCCTACACGGAAAAAAAATTATAAATCTAACCTATAATCATTTTCTCTTGCTCTTTAATTACAACAACTTCAGCCAGAAGATCAAAGCTTTACACTTTACTGGAAAACTTGCAGCCTCATAGCCATTCATGCTGAAACACAAAGTTTCTCTTCCTTCCTTCCTCCCTCTAAGGAAAAATGGATATGTATATACTCACCCTAACAAAAAGAAAAGCAAAGCTGATATCCTGGGTACAAATTTTGTTCTACTTAAAGCAACCAGTTCAAGGAATACAGATAAGAAAAGCATACTTTCAGTAGAACTCCAAACAAAACCATAACTAACAACCCTGATAACAAAATGCCGTCAGTCACCTAGAACAGATATGAAAATAGCAGGGCAAGAAACTCTGCATGAACCTTTAAATCGTCTTCTTGCCTACAAAAACAAATTCTTCTCAATGCTATAAAAAAAACTACAACCCATGTTTCTTGGTAAATATTTTAATTCTGAACATCATACATGAGCATCATTATATGAATATGTATGTTATGCAATGTTTTTGAAAACCTGAATATCTCTCTCCCTCCCTCTCATTTGGTCAGTTTTTTACTGAAATTATTTGTTTCACGCACTTAAAGGAGTGAATTCACATCCAGACATACAAGTATACAGACACCCGGCTGGGACACAGCCATTTGGAAGACAAGAAGAGGCCGCATACCCATATCCCGTACACTGGGGCCAAGCTCAGATGTTCTCTCTGCCTTTCTTCAAAGCATCCTTTTTCACCCTTGGTTTTGCAATCAGATAGCTCTTTGATATAATTTTGTCCCACATATTACACATTCAAGTATTTTTCAGTTCAGCCTGACTGCTCAATATGCCAAAAATTCTAATCATACATTCCATCTGTTTTCATTAATTTATAAGTGTAGTCTAAAAATAATTGGTAGCCTGAAATTTAATGTAAAACTAAGGTTTAAATATGGAAACAATTTCAAATAAAATTGACTGGCTTTTGTTTAAATTAAAAATAAGACTTATTTTAGTTTTTCATATGCTTAAATTGGTATTCTCAAGTTCAAACTTTTTTTTTTTTTTTGGTATCAGCCAAGATAATGGATTAGCAGACTTCTGACAGTAAACAATTGAAATCAGTGGACATATTACAGATTAAAAGAATAAAAAATATCCAGAACCAAAAGCCACATTTAGTAAGGTCTGACTTTTGGCCTAAGACAAATAAAGCCCAAATTAGCGCCACCTAAGAAAATACGTGGATTCAAAAGAGTGAAGTAGATCTTTTAAAGACGTTAGTAATATTTACACCAGCAACCCTGAGATGAATTATTGATGCAATAGGATGAAATAAGAAAGATAAAGGAAACTACAGTTTCTTCTTTGCTTACAAATAGTGAGCTGTTAAATACACAGCTTAAAATTATAATATTTTCCTATTCTCTGTCACTAAGTTTCCACTTCAGGAGCAACTATGATACAAACACGGGGAACATATGATATTAGAATTCACTAGAATGCCTCTGATACTCAGTCAAAAATAAAAATTTCGCAACAGAACTGGGAGGGAAGGCAGGAAAGGGGGAAAAAAAAAAAAAGCAGAGGAAGGACTAACAGGAGAGGAATTGAGTCCTGATGCAAGACTGCATTAGGGAGCTGACACGGGACAGAGGTAAAACTGAAAAAAAGGAGCTCGGGAACGACAGGATGAGGGCTCTGCATCTGAAACAACTACTGCAAGCAAAACCTGAGTTTGAGTGTAAGGTATAAAGCAAGAAAAGGCATCTTCACCAGTATTTTCCCAAACAATTTGAATAGTTTTATTGTCTCATATTAAAAAAAAAAAAAAGTCAGGGGCCAACTACGGCCTCATTAAAAAAAACAGAATCACACAAAAAAATGAGAGACGTTGTACAATGCAAGTCCCCAAGAGCATAGACAAAATTCTTCCAGATGAAAAAGAGGTCTGCCCTATCACTCTTCATGGAGAAGAGGAAAAAAGCCTAACGGCTCACCACTCTAATTTTTCAGCAATTTAAACTTAAAGGACAACACTCCATGTCTGTATACAGTTCCACCCTTAATTCTGTTTTAGACATTAATTTTAGAAGGTCAAAGGCCAAAAACTGATTCAACACAATCCCATTACCTCAACTATTTTCATTACAATTCTCGAAATGAAAACTGAATTTAATTACTGACTGCCAACTGTATATAAATGAAAGATGAACCACCCACGTCTTTGATACTCTTCAGTATTTTAGCAGCTTCTGACTTAGCAATAGCTGACTCAGGATATAAACACCAAACTAGATACACTTTGAGCATGCTGAGAAAAAAAGAATGCCTCAAACACTAGTGTTTGTTAAATTTGTTTTGCTGTCCTCCTTAATTTGTATCTGATGTTACTGAAAATACCGATTGAGCAGTTGAAGTTGTAAAACTTAGTGGCTGCAGCATCACTAACATGCTGATGTCTTTATATGAAATAATAGTTAAAAAAAAATAATCTGATATCAGGGTGCTATCTCTTCAGCCAGACAAGACTGCAGCATGAAGAGCGACTACAGAAAACCCACATTATCAGTATTGCTATTTGGCTCATTTGCTAAGCAATGAAAATATGCACAGTCTATTGTGGATTGTGTTTGTCAATGTGTGTCACCTAAGGGTACTCCCTTGGAACCCAAATTATGATGCAGTTCAGACTGCAAAGATAATTAATGTTCCTTTATCATGTTTTGTTAAATACTGACATCATCTCTGTGGTGCTTCTTGTCATTGGCATTTTTGTCTTTGTAACTCTCAGACTGAATTAATACAAATGGCAATTACACAGATTTACGCTCAAAAGCCAAGCTACCATTAGCCTACAACACAACTGTATTCTCAGATACAACCACAAAACCAACCAGTTTAGTAACATTGCATCTACTCTCCTTAGATTTATCTGTCTTAATTTACAGCCACCTTCAACCCAGAAAATACTAAAATTCTTCACCACCTCGGAGATTCTCTCTTACTTCATTCATTTTCACGGCTATGACAATTTGGTGAGGTGAGATCCTGCTAGAAAAGTTCTAACATTTAACTTGGGCCTCATGCGGTGAAGATAGAGATCCCAATTGAGCATTACAAAAGAAATATTAACTCATACATAAATTTTGATCCATGACTCTGTGATTACAGAGGAAGAAAGGTGAAGACCGTTTGCCTTCTGTCAGTCAATATATTTTTAATAAGACATTTAATAGGTTCTGAAAAGCTTATGACATACATGCAGGCAAACAACAATTATTTCTTTGGTGTTGAATATAAGTCCACAAAGAAAACATTTACAAAACAATTACATTATTTACAAAAACATTACAAAATACCACACTACAACTCTGAGCTCATGACTTACACCACACATCTCATTTTCCTTTGCAGTATCAGAACATTTTCAGGACTGAAATGAAGAAAATGGGAGTCTTCCCAGCTTGCTCATTTTGAAAAAGATTTATACAATTCACCTGAGTTTTATTTCAGTTTTTTTGATTAATAAACATAAAAGCCTTGAAACATGGCCAGAAAAACCAATGGGTAATACAGGACCCTATTAGGAGCCACTTTACCCAGAAATACATAGGAAACCTGCTCTGCAATGGAAGCCAAAAGTTTGCAAAGTACTTTCCCAGAGTCCATTTAGATTTAAAAATAGATAAGTAGTATTATGATACAGCAGTCACATGTGGTACATTTGATCTATTTTGAGCTAAAATTAATAAGCACTTTGAGAACGTGAAGTAAATTGATATACTAATTGCCATAAAATAAGGTATAGTTTTCTCTCTGTAACAGACTTGCCAATTTAAATGCATGACTGGCGAAAAAATGAAGATACACATTATTTTAAGTTACTAGAAGTGTTACTATAAGCCTATGGTAATTACAAGAAGTCACTTCACTGTATTGCTGTATGCCTAGGTCTTCTAAAAAGTTAATTATTTAATAAATATCCACAGTTAGTTGCCAGTTTTCAGATGAAAGGTGCTTAATAGTGCCAACTAATTTTAAAAAGGTCACAATTTTCCCAAAAGCTATACCTTCCCTAACAGAAATCCAGAAATGGTTAAAAGCAGTAGGACTGTTAAGCCTGATTGCATTGCCTCTGCCTTGTTTTTCTGGAACATCGTGACTGAGAAGTAAGGATTTAGACAATCATATGACTCCCAAGTTTAACAGACCAGATTTTCAGTGCATCATGCCTAAGTAGGAAGGTCAACTAATACTGTGGTTTGACCTCGGATAAGAGCCAAATTGTTATCTACAAAGAATTTTCATACTGTGACACCATAGCCTGACACATTTCTGTTGTTATTACAAAATACAGATGGGTGGGGCTTTTAATTTTTTTTTTTTTTTTTTTTAAAGAGTACTTCTGAATTTAGCAGAAGAACTTCCTAATAGTTCTGGAAAGCAAAGGCTTATCATCAATCAATCAAGGGATCCCTTCTCATGATCCCAAGTTTTCTTTTTTAAACTTGAGATAATATCTATACAAATTGATGTCTTCAAGATTTTTAATAAATTCCTTCAACTTGAGCATAAAAATATGTAAGACACAAACTTTGCCACTGAAAAATACTGTATTATTCTTTAGCTTTATTGTACGTTCAATAAATAAGCAGAAATTCAACTGACATTGGACGGTGAACTAATTTGCTGTCAACCTAGTCTCATACTAACTATGAATATTTATGAATAAAGACAATAGCCGACTAGTAAAAGTTACTGCTTTTTTGTACTGAAACATTTCTAAATCAAACTGTATAAACAAGTACTTGTCTATGTAACTTATTTCAAACAGAAAATTGTTTTTAAAACATTATTTATATTTCCTATTTTGTTATTCAAAAGCATTTAAAAAAAAAAAAGGGCAGATTTGGCATCATTTTACACTGGCTGTCTTTTACAAATGCTTTGTAACAACAGACACAGTCACGCATTCATTTTTTTATGGACTGATACCTCCACAGTACAGTGCACTGAACTGCCCTGGCAGTCATTCAGCATTAGGCGAGGAAGGAGGTATCTGTAGGGCTCCTTGGGTAGGGTGGAATGATCTACACAACCCTGGGAAGCAGCAGGACACGCTGATGATGAAGGCTACTGAATGCCGTCCTTGATGAGTGGGTACTATCTCTGCTCTGTGGCAAGTTCCTTAAACCGTATTATTTTCAGCTGCCTGTGCTGCTGCTTTTCTGTCTCCCATGATGACCAAATGGTACTTGGGTGCCTGTTTCACAAAGCAGCAGCAGCAACTGTAACCGCCACAGAAATCTATATAAACAGCACCTGAATACTTCAGGGGATTTCATGTATAAGGTGCCCCAAGAAATAAAGCCCTTATTACATCATACAGGCCTTCCTAAACGAAGGGAAACATTTTACCTTCATCTCTGGGCCTTAGTTCCCTATTCATAAAATGGGAATATGAAAACCTCCTCGATTAGCAGGAACTATGAAGGTAAATTCTATGTTTGCAAAACAGTTGTATACCAAGATAATCATCCCTATAAAAACCTCCCAAGGAAAAGAATCATGTGCAATAAATAAGGCAGGAAAAAAAAAAGAGCAGAAAATATAAATAAAACTTGCTAATGAGTACTGCTCAATGTTCTGTGCCCTCAAAGTAGCAAGATCCTTTGAGGGTGGGGGGAAGAAGGAGCATACACTCACGCAATTTTCTCTCTTACAACACATAGGTGCAAGGGAGCTAAAATACAATCATCCAGGTAATTTTAATTCTGCATTTCCTTTTAAATTTGGTTTTGCAACATTACTATTTTTGTTTCCTTTCTTTCCCATTTTGACTACAGAAACTGAAGAGGTTTTTAAAAAAGAAACCTAAAAGCCAACTATCACATTGTGGCATCGTCTAGATTAAGAAGTGGTTTATCAGCAGACCCTACCATAAACGTCTCTCACATCAGCTATGAAAGTATCTCTCAGAAAAGTTTTCAAACAGGAGAATGGCAAATTTTGAAAATACTGGGTTCCTTTCATTTTTCTGATGACAAAGTTCTATTGATCTCCTTGCCTTCTTTTCAGATTTCTTCCTAATCCTTACAGTTATTTTACCTGCACTGTGGTTCTGAACAGTACCCAGCATATCTACAGTCACAGATACAGAATCTTACGATTCCCTAACTCATAACAAACACAGGAATAAAAACAAAGTTATAGCATACCAGCTTAAGAACCATGTAATGTCAAAATTTCAAGATTACTTGAACATTTCACTTTATAATACAATGGAGAAAGTTAGCCCAATATTACACTGAAGAATTATTTTTTGTTCCACAAAGTGATTGGAACGGTAAGAACATAAGCAGGAAGGAAACTATGGTTTCATTTTATTCTCCATCTAGGGCTGCTAAACTTCTGGTATCAAGTTGAGTAATTCTCACATCAATAGAAAATAGTTTGTGTGTGTGTTACTGTATAAATTCAAATCTGAACAAAAATATAATGGAGATGTAAAATTATTCTGGCCGAAGCAGACCTAGATAGAAAGACACCTTGAAAAAAAGTGCAACAAAAAAAAAGGGGGGGGGGGGGGGGGGGGGAGTGCGGAGGGGAGCAGCCAGGGTATGTTAATTACATCTGAAAAGTTCAAGAAGGATCATAAAAAGAATATACAGGAATAAGAGAAACAAGTCCAATTCCTTAACAAAAAAATTCCCCATGATAATGATTTTTATTTGCCCAATCAAGGAATCCTCCAACTGTTATCAGAACTCTATGACTGTTTATTATGGTTCGAAGAATCCACAACAATTTATTGTTGTTTAGACAATTATTCTATCACCCAATGACCCCTTCCCACCTGGGAAGGGGAATCAGGAAACACAAGGACACCTGAGGGTTTCAAATATAAACGGATTTAATAAAATAATACCAAATAATTAAAGAACCAGTATTGATCCCAATAACAATATAAAATACACCAGGGTCTGGTGCTGGGGCAAAAAGTTCTGATGATCGCAGCCAGCACAGAAGAGAAGAAGCTCTTCAGCAAACTTTCTAATTTATACTGAATGTGACATTCACGGTATGAAATCATCCTGTTGGCCAGATTGGGTCATGTGCCCAAGTCTTGCTCCTCCTCACCCCCGCATCTGGCTAGCTTGAAAACATGGGGACCTTGAAACCCACATACCATAGCTGGCTATAAAGTGAATATTTTCACAAATTCAGACAGTCTTCTAAAAATGCAGTTTTCCCTAGCATTAGAGAAGACTTCCCTGAGAAGTAAAATTACTGAAACAGAAATTAATCCCGTGGTGTTCAAACAAGGATACCATAAAAGTTCATTTTTAAGCCGACTCTTTATTCATGGACAATAAAGGTCTGACAGAGCTGGAAGAGTTGCACCAGAATTTTTTTAAAGCCTAAAAATTTAGACAAGAATTGCAAGCTCTCCTAGCTGCAAGAAAGCACCATTTTTGCAAAATAAATCAACACACTGTATATATATCTGGTGGTATGCCATCACAAACTCTGAGAAGCACTTTCTATAGAGAAAGCACATATAGGTATTTAATGGCCCAGGAAAGGAGTTGAAAATTCATGTTTTAGCTTGTTGATATAAACGATAAACCATAAATCAAAAGAAAAAAATACGACAAGGTAGTAGAGCAAAAGAATCTTCAGGACAGCACATATCATTCCACCTGTAAGTCAGTCAAGAAAGAAAAAAACCCGCACTGCTTACACAAATGCACATTGCTGCCTACTTGACCCGAGCTGGTGACCCGTTTCCATCATCCACTCACCACTTGAATAGAAACAGGTGAGATTCTGCTCTCTATAGTTTATCTTGATTCAGTCTTGGGTACTTACAAAGAATGTATAAAAGCCTACCTCTACAAAGAAGAAAATGAACCTGAGAAGTCCATAATAAGGCTTCTTTAGCCATGCTCAGCCAAAAAATACTTTGCTATTTTTTTCACCGTCCATGTTCCACAGTTTGCTCAAACTGTATCTGGGCCTGTCTTGCTGTGTCTTTGATTCCCCGCTCAGAAAGACACACGCGCCATTTACCAAGTGATATCCAGGTACACTCCGCAAGTGCTACATAGTCCTCCTTCCTGCAATATTTCACCAGTGTGCTGCCTCGTTTTCGTTTGTTTGTTTATTTGAAGACATTAATTTGATTGGTTTGAGTTTTAGTGGATTTTTGTTTTGTTTTATTTACCCAGAATAGGAGAGCTGCATTTCCATCCTTCACCTTCAATAAAAATTTATCCAACCCGTAACACCACAAATGTGATAGCAAGAAGGGGCAGCAAAAGAAGTGTGTCTCCAAAGGGTCTGAATAATCCTATTCTTATCAGGCAAAGTAAGATACCAAAAACCACACTGAAATAATGTAATCTTTACTCTAAGCAAAGCAAATTTTAACTAATATCAAGTAGTTAAAAATACTAAAATGCAAAGTTTTTAATCTGAAATAGACACCAGTGTTTACTATTTAAAACATCCCCATTATCCTGAAATATGAGCTAAAAATATCTTTGCAAAATACAGAGAGTTAAAAAGTATGCTCTAACACCTTGTTTCAACAAGGTGTACACATCCACTTTTTTTAAAAGTGGAAATGTCCTCCTGATTACCTGAGTATACACAGGATTTGAGGGTAAAGGTCAGTAAGAATGACAATCTTGGCAGTCTGTGGTAATTTCTATACTAGATTTTTGAAGACAAGCGAAAAAACAGAGAGACACAGACACATAGCATATAAACACCTGTTGGGAGGAAAGATACATCCCCAATTCAATATATTTTCTTTTAGTGAGAATACTAGTAGCACTTATGATCAAAACCACTTAATGGAAGTAACAGAAAATACTCTTCAATAAAGAAGATATTCACTTTTTTTTTATGTTGCTACATGTACTAAAATAGAAACACTGAATTAAGACAAACTTTCATGATACTCAAAATAATCTGCTCATAAGCTAGACTCTTTGTTAATAAGTTGTCAAGTAACACTGCATCATGAAACTTGAATTAATGAAAATATTGTACTTGCATTGTCTAACAGAACACCAGATTATTGGATTTCACTGTAAAAAGCTTTTTAGTTTCTAAAAGTGAAAATGACTTCTTAAAAATGCTTTTGCTAAAAGGCTAAAAGAAATTCATTGAGGTAGGAAAAAAATTTGATTGTACCATACTAGTATGAACAAGCGCCAATAGGAGAAAAATCAGATCCCTCACCCATTAGTGAAATAATTTTCAAAATTTGACTTTGAACATAAATGTCCAATTTTTTTTTTTTACCCTTAACCAGTCATCCAAATTACAAAAATAACTACCTCACCACCACCACTAGGCTGCCAATGATTTATAGCCTATTTACAGGGAGGTTACATATGTACCATTATCTTCTGGTCAAAATTACTTCTGTTTGGACTAGTAGTATCATCCATACATTCTGAGATTCAAATGAAAAAATAAAAGTTTCTGTAAGAATATAAATACTTCAAATGCACTTTATTTCCTTTTATATAAATATGACAAATAGACCTGACTAAAAAAACCACAACACATTAAAAGACCTTCCCTTGAAACAGGCTTATTATTTTGGTTGCTTTGGCCAAAATGATGACTAAAATGTGAATGGAACAATAACTGGCCATCCTCTCCACTCTTTTGTGTGTTTACTTGAGGAAAGGTAAACTGATCGCCAATTTCCTGTAGTACCTCACATAACTCTACAGAATATTAATGTATATTACATAATTTTAAATTACTAATACATTAATGCTTCAAGCTGTTAACTGTTGATATATTAACTATTTTTTCTTATTTTTCTAACTTCAACTCGAATGAATCACCAACATCGTATCTGTCAAGATACAGTAAGGTGTTTACGATCAATGATCTTACCTAGAGCATAATTCTATTTGTTGTAATAAAACTGTTATCCTTCTCCTCACTTTCTCTAACCTGAAAAAATCACGAGGGGTGGAGGGGGGGAGGGAATTCTTGTTCAGATTTTCTTTCTGTTAAGTGAACTTCATCTACACATACAGTATATGCATACTTCAGTATAAAGAAGCTATAAATATTAGGCTACTGTTATGACTACATTTTTGCCTTCTTAAATTGTAACAACTTGAAGGACCAGATTTATATCTGCTTGTAGGCTGTCTTTCAAAACTGTTCTAATTTTGCTGTCTCTTCTTAAATACTGTCACTGCTGAAGAAGTCCTTGAGAAGAACGATTAGCTGGAAGTACTTTTTAAACAGCAACAATGTCTAATTCTAAGCAGAGTATTTTAGTACTTTACATCACAGTTCTCTAAGTTCAGTTCTAAAGTATCCAACGCTGTGACAATTAAGCTGTGTTTAGAACACAAAACCACACCACTAAGAACAGACATCTATAAAAATGAAGTATTGTTTTCGTTTGTGACTCCAGATTGCCTCCCATCAAAGGATACTGCAAAGTGGTTGCTGCTGCAGCAGACAAGTAATTATGATTTGGATAACCCTCCTCCAAATACACAAAGAAACAAGAACCTCCTGAACAGTAACATATGTCAGCGGTATCTGTAATTTAATCTTTCATGAGAGAGTATGCTCTGCCATATGACAAAACACCAGAAAAAAATTTAGTGCTACCTTTTATTCAGTAGTTCTTGATGTAACCACAAGTGGGGAGATTTACTGTTCCCTCATATTCTTGGAACACAAGCGAAGGTGCAAGTGCCCCTTGCCAGCAAGGAAGCGAGGGTCCCAAAGAAAAATAACATTAAGAGATTCGTGTAACAGCAGATGATCAGACCTGTTTTTCTACCACATCAAGAAGTTAATGTCCCTTATTACCAATAAAGAAAAGGTGGGCTTTTAGGTGTGTCAACACCTGATTCCTCATTCTGTAACACTATTGTTGCTACCCGTATCACTAGTAAATACTTCATAGGGATTAATAATACTATTTCTTTATTCTCTTGCATCTTTCTTCTTCAGTATTTCCTACTACTTTGACTCTCAGAAAACTGGCAATAGTGTCTTACACCCATAATACTGCATATATTCCATCTTTCGCAACTGCAGCATACATTTTCCCCAACCTCAATAATTGTCTCTTTTTATGTTTAAATGTACATTCAAGAAGAAATCGAACTGCTTTTCATATAACTCTTGCCCTCTTCAGGCTATCCAGCCACCACCACATCATCTGAAAGAAATTCAAATTCTCACCACTGCTCTATTTCTCCTAAATGTACCGATCTCTATTTTCACCTCCCCAACTTGCAGTCACTTTCTACAAACCCCTCTCAAGTACTACACGAGTAACAATCTCAACAGACTTGCTTTGCTACTCAGCTTCTCCGTAACGTGTCATACAATCACAGAATACCAGACCTCAAGGACCATCTGGTCCAACATTTCTTGGCAAAAGCACGGTCTAAACAAGGTGGCCCAGCACCCCTGTCCAGCAGAATCTTCAAAGTGTCCAGCGTTGGGGAACCCACCACCTCCCTAGTAAGATTACAGAATCATTGAGCTTGGAAAAGACCTTTAAGATCATCAAGTCCAACCGTTAACCTGTCACTGTCAAAACCACCACTAAACCATGCCCCTAAGCATCACATCTACATGTGTTAAATACCGCCAGGGATGGTAACTCCACCACTTCCCTGGGCAACCTGTTCTAATGCTTGATAACCCTCTTGGTGAAGAAGTTTTTCCTAATATCCATCCTAAATCTCCTCTGGCACAACTTGAGGCTGTTCCCTCTTGTCCTATCGCTTGTTACTTGGGAAAAGAGACTGACACCCTCCCCAGCTACAACGTCCTTTGGGTGGTTGTAGAGAATGATGAGGTCTCCCTTCAGCCCCCCTTCCTCCAGGCTAAACAACCCCAGTTCCCTCAGCTGCTCCAAGTGAGACTTGTGCTCTAGACCCTTCACCAGCTTCCTACGGCTGATTGTTCTTGTTATGAAAAACTTTCCTCTTGTGTTCGAGTCCAAAGGGACTGTGAGTGAAAGGCCTGGATTTATATGCTTTCCATACTGAACATCTACTACTCCCAGCCATTGCATTTTGGGCTAGTCCTCTTAATAAGACTGGCAGCGGAACGAGTAAGTTTGCATGTATTAGTGGAAATGAATGAGTCAATCTAGTTGGTGGAGAAAATTACAGTGTTCTGAATAGAACTGTGAAAAACCAGCCAACTACTATTTTCTGTTTGGGACTATTTTCACACAAAGAAAGGCAGAACTACCACAAGTTATCTTTTGAAAGAAAGGGCAGTAAGGCTACAAACTTTTACATTAAATGAAAAATATACCATGCAGAATATCGGTATCTTCACCATCAAGTGAAAAATTCAGTTCAACTGCAGAAGAGGTAAATGTAAGACATGCCTTCATTTTTCTTGTTGAAGATCATACTAAATTTGCAGTGCTTATACCTCTGGCCTTTCTGTGTCATTTTGGTTAGTTCTGATATCTGGTTCTTTCACATCTCTCGTTGCTACTGCACACATCTGCATGTCTCTTCTTCCTCCTGTTACTCTCTACTCACATGCTGTATCTAAAAATGAGCACGTATGTATTAGTCATCTTCCAGTTTTATTTGTCCTAACAAATACTTGAGTACATTCTGGAGTAATTAAAAATATGAAGAGGAAAGCTGGTGATCCTTTTTGATAAGTTTGTCAAAATAAATTTTGCTCTGATGACCGTGAGGGTAATCCAATTAGATATAATTAAAACGTTACAAATACTATCTTAGTCTCAGTAGTAAGCAAAAATGGGACAACTTTTGCTGAGAGTATTTGAGAATGGCACAGTGATGCATACCATTACAAAAGTCACTCAGCAGCACCTCTGCTTGCAGGGAAGGTTGCAAAGAGCCCCTCAAATTAAAAACCACCTCAGGTTAACGTATCTAAAAGCTCAGATCAAAACTGCAATGCTAGCACTTTCTCCTTCCTTCAGTGAAATGCTTAGTATCTTTTCTTCAGTGGCAAAATCCACTTACAACAATGTTTCAGCTTTTTTTTTTTTCCACATCCCTCCTTTGTATCAGTCCAACACAAGGTGGGTAGTATTTTAAGAGAGGTCCCTGAAATTAAGGGGTTAAAACAGCAGAGCCAGGCAGGAGCAAGTGTTTTAACCATTTCCAAGACACTTCAGAGCAGTCTTCAAACAGCTGTATCAGCACAGGAGGAGCAGCAAATTGTAGCTTTGAGGAGAGCAGCAGGGGTGATCAGGGCAGGAATTTTTCAAGTCAGCTTTACTGCCACAGAAAACTGGTTGTGTAACCATTCCGTAAGCAGCAAGTGGAAGAAAGTTTCATAATTACAGCCTCAAACTTCAAGCTGGAGACAACACAAACATGTTTTGTTTTTCAAAAAGCATGATACCGGCAAGAAACAGGTTCCACTCTGGAAATACAGCTCTTGCCCAGCAGAAACTATAAAATTGCTTCTAAAAAGAGGTCCTGAAAAACCATTTTAAGCAATACCAACAAGTAATTGTGGCTATAATTGATTTAGAAATTCAACCAAATCATCATACAATGCTGTCCTACGTTTGAAAAGCACAACAGTTATTTGGCCAAATCACATTCTATATTCCTGCTGCCGATTACTTAGAAAATGCTTCTCTTTAATAAATGGCATCATTTTAAGCATCTGCCTAAAAAAAGAGCAAGCAAACCAAAACCCAAACCCCACCACAACCAAAAAGCCCCAACTCTTTTGAAGGAAACAACTTTCTAATACCAGTTTAGCTCCTGGAAATAGCAAGCTTCTAAAGAGACACCATCCATTAAAAAAAGAAAATTCTGTTTGAAGGTATGCAGGTATCACCTATAATTATCATGATAAAAAGATCAGACAAAAAGTACCACTTTGGTACAGAGAACAATCAGTACATTGTAAAACAGTCTTATATCTGACCACAGGAAAACATAGGCAAGGACTGCTAGGAATACAGTTAAGGGCAAAAGGAAGATCAGGACTGTAGGTAAATAAGGGACTCTCTGCAACAGGTAGCAAAGGAAAATGCTAAAGATGGCTGAAACTATACAACACATCAAGTATACCTGGCATCTGAGGCAGAACCAAAATACAGACCGTGGCTTTGGGTATCTGGCATGAAGCTAGTCACCTACATCTGCAACACCACCTCTATAGCAACAGCCTAACTCCTGGTTACAAGACTGAGGGAACTGTAACACCAGCAGAATGTTGTCCCTATGATACCCACATACTTCCCCACACAGTATTTTAATAGTCTTCATGACATCCAGTTCATCTTCACACCTCGCCTTGGAAAATTCCACTATGCACTCATACTTCACTTTCTCACCTTTTGCCCTGCCCAAGACAGCAGGAGACAGGATCTCCTTCCATCAGAAGAGGCAAGACGCCAGGTGGACCAGCTTGTACTCTGGCCTAAATCCAGAGTCCAGCCAGGAAAATTAATTTAAAGAGATGGGAACATCCATACTGCTGTTCATGGGGTCCTGAAAGTTTAGCTCCTTCCGGAATAAGGTGGAACACACACGAATACCATGGCTCAAATGGGACATACCCCTCCTCCAGCTTCTCCAAAATCTCTTACCAAGATGCTCTTCACTCACCTTTATATTTATACTTTTCCCCTCTAAGGCTCTACATGATGCAGGCTCTCTTCATCAACTCCACTGGCTCCGACCAAGCTGCAACTGGGAAGAAGCAGCTTCACAGGACGACCCTGACACCCGTGGCATCTACTTCCACCTCCTCCAGCAGAGTGTCTCTGCCCAGCGTTCATCAGCTCCCCCTTTTGGGACCAAACGTGGACAAGACCCAGACAAACTCTGCTTAATGCTCCCCTTGGTTCCCTATTTTTACATTTCTTGACCCATACTCCTCCTTCTTTTACCAGCTGTTGCCTAGTTTCTCTCCATTCTCTTTTTCTGTGGTACCTCATTCTCAAGGAGGGCTCTAATGTTTTATTAGGAATAAAACATCATCCGTCCCCAAGCAAAAAGCCAAGAGAAACAGTGACCCAAAATGGTTGCTTAAGAAAATCAAGACTAGGGCAAGCATAGGACACTTCTCACCTCGCATGCCACAGACAATTCTACAGATCATATCCTCTACCTATTCTAGAAAGAAGAGATGTCATTTAGTAATTCTTCATATGGAAATCGTTCAGTAATTTTCACCATCCTTGACAACTTTTTTTTTCCTGAGTGTTCACCCTACATACAACAAGTTTCATGTGTTTGTTACCTAAAAATGGTAACAAATGCTACTCAGCAATGAAAACAAAAGGAAAAAACCCCAAAACTCTGGAACATTCATCTGAAGTTCAAGAACGTTCTACCTTGGAGTTCAATATGAACACACCCACCCCCCTCAAGTTGTATTCAAATGCAGAATTTATTTCATTTACATACTTAAATGAGCAGCTGAATAATGATGTAGGTAGAATCAAAAGAGCAATCTTTTGGCAAAAAGCATGTCATAACAACAGACAAAGTTTAGATAGAAACTGAACTGTTCTTAGGTATTAGAGCAATCTGTGGGAAAAACTGAAGCTAATTTTGTTTTTGTGTCAGTTTTGCATCTGATCGTTAGTGATCAAAAAATTAAAAGAAAAAAACCTGTTAATTAGCAAAAGAACCAGCATAAGAACCATTACAAAGCACTACACACCCTGAACCTCCCAGGCAATTCTACATCCCGTGAAGCTGCTGTAGACTTACACTAATTGCAAAACTTATTTGTTTTGCAATTTAATTTTCATATAGGCCATTCAGTTAAGCAAAATGATTTAGCACCTGATTTCGCTCTGAAGTCCAGGTCATGTAAACAAGTACAACTAAAATGTAGATTTTTAAGTCAATGGAGAGAAACCAGCTTGGCCATGGGATACACTGTTACAGCCTACTGCTTTGGAATGTTTAACCTGCAATTCCCAAAGTAGAGTACCCCTGCTTGGGATCTGCCGTGCATGTGTAGTACTGGATTTCAATGAGAAACCCCCTTCTCATAGCACAAGTTTTCACAAGGACCAAATGTATGACTGAAGCACTGAATTTTTAAAAGCTGCCCGATATAAAATGGTCCTTGACAAGTCAATGAAAACATATCTGCTTTCATCATAATGACACCTGTTAGAAGGAAACACCATGATCTTTCAAATTGGTTTGGCATGATTTTAGCTATGTAATGCTTTTTCTTTCTCTCTCACCACCTACCCTGTTTTTCAAAGAGAAACCCTGATTAAAACCTCCAGGCTCCACATTAATCTATGGATCAGTTAATAAAATGCTTGAATACAGGTAATTTGCATTAAAAACTTTATGTTAATGATAGACTTCCATGCAGTTAAGTCACATTTTTCCCTGTGTAAAGTAAGTCTAGATTATCATATGCTTAACAATTACAATTTAAATATACAATAAACCTATTACTGTTACCTGCTACAAGACAAACAAAGAATTTCAAACTGCTTAATATCATAGTAATCAAAACTAACCTTAATTACTATTACAATGCACCTGCTGATGTATGAGTACATACACCCTTAATTATGTCACTTCATGAGAGGGAAGAGCAAATGGATTCTGGGCACAGGCAAAATAACAATCTTCTCTATCTCTAAAGTTTCCTTCTTCGTGCCACAGAAGCAGCTTCCTTTGGTTTAGTTTCTTGAGCCACACGGCAACTGTGGAAGCCTGTGGGTTTATAGACAAGTGCTAACAGCAAGTGCAGTACGTTAACAAGTACATACTTGCTGGAAGCAGCTTAACTTGAATAAAATAAAACAAAAAGTTCCTGCTCTCCTCAGTTTAGACATTGCAGTATTTTAACAAAAGGATAAAAGTTAACAAGAGGCAGATGGATAACAAAACTAACGCTTACCTTTACAAATCACCAGCAGATTAGATACTCGTTCATCTAATAGTGTGCTGAAGAAGGATTTTCTGTGCCTCTTGTTTAAACATCACAGGTAAGGTATCTTGCTATTTTAATGTTAGTCTACCACACATAACGTATCTCTCAGAAGGAACCATGCAAGACAGGTCAGTAATTCTCTGCCCTTCCTATGGAAAGGACTTGACTCAAAATGCTCATCAGATTCTCCGGTAGAAGACAGCTAAGTCACAGAAAAGACTTTTGCTTTCTCAGGTCTGGAGTCCTATTTACCTCTAACATGCAGAGTGTATTTATATACCTCTATGATTTTCTGAAAGATTTTCCAAAAATGCTCTAAACTACACACAGATGACATTCCAGTGTAAATAAACTCTGAAACCAAACTGGTTGTTTAGTCTGAAATCATAAAAATTGTGACTTTTTTAAAACAAACCAACCAACCCAAAACAACAAGGTGCTTCCACACCTTTACTACGTGGTAAAATGTTAAGCAACCCGCACAGTTAGCCTAACCCTTACTACATGTGTATCTACCAGAATTTATTATATCACAAGCTAGCAAGTCCTCCAGGATTATAGATGAACCCCTCTGGGCAGCGAATAGTAGAAAATAGTTTAATGAATGAGAAAATAATTGAACAAAACAAAAACTTTGGTATATTTCTTACCTTGAGTATCAAATTTGCAAAAAGAGAACTGAAACTAAATGCAAAATGAAAAAATAAACAAAAAGCCTTCTAAGATATTATTGTCTTAAAGATCCATATGGTAAGTGTGGAGATTGAAATAAGCAATTTTTTGTTGTATTTTCTTTATCTTCATATAACTCCAAAACCTTTAAAAAGCATAGTCCAGCTGCTAGGTACTGCATCTCCCATCAAAATCTTCATGCCTTGAAGTAATTCACTATATGAACAAAGGCAGATGGAAAAGGGGTAGTCTGGAATAATAATTTTTCCAAGAAGTTAGTAGGGTGAGGCCTCGGGAAACTTTTGAATTAATGTCACAGCTCAATGCTAAGAAAAGAAACCCCTTTTTCTAGCCTCACTTCACCATTTCATTGCCCACAGTGCTTTCATCGCTTCCTTTGAATCTGTCTCTTGCCATCTGACACCTCAATGAATTGATTTGGCGTGCAAAATAATTATAGATAATGCAAAGGGATAAAAGCCACATAGTTTTCCACCTATGTAAAACAGCTTATCAATGGATTGGAAAAACACTAGAACTGTGACCCCTGAAGGGTCTAGGAATAAAAACACATTTTTCAACAGAACAAGCCACCAGATGGGCTCAGCTGTTTTGTGAAACCTTACTCTTAGTGGACGTTATTCTGCTGTGATGATGAACAAACAGCAAGCAGGATGCCAGAGACAGGCTCCACCAAGCACCGAAGAGACTGTCGTCTACCGGCGCTGATCCCGAACACCACAGGCAGGGCTACCCTGTTATCTTCCTTCTAGCTCCCTGCACGGCAACATCTACAAACATACCCTCAAATTGCTTTAGCCCAATTCTCCTGCTACACAAACTATCAGTCCCATTTTCATCTTGTATTTCCTACCTGTCTGTATTCACCTTATTATCCAAAACAGAACACGTGGATTTTGGAGAATAAATTGTCCAGTTTGTGTTTGTACAAATAAAATGGGGTCCTGATTTACAACTAGCCCTCCTGAACACCAGTAGAACACAAATAAAATTACAGAGGAATGGGTGTAATCCTTTGCCAATCATAAGGGGGGGGGGGAGAGAAAAGGGAAAAAAGGAGGATGATTTTATCTTTTAGTTTTGCAACTCCTAAAACAACACATTTCTCACTCACCTCCTCACAGCTCCGCTGCTACTTTGTCCTCTCTCCCATTCCCCAGGAAGCATTTCTACCTCACAGCACAGAAACTGTGTATGGTAGTAAAAGACTGGCGGTACACTCTGAGACCACAGCACCACAGCTCTCCTTCTGGCAACAGCAGCAGGCCAGGCAGCCCCTATGTTGCGCCTGCTATCCAGTCTCACCTCCGTGCCATACCCCACCTGCACTGGTGCCACTGTTAGCCTGGCTGCAGTGAACTGGATCAAGAAGCCGATCCAGGTTAACTAAAGTCCCTTCTGCTTTCCCTTTTCTGCAGGGTTATTTTTAACCTAGATCAATCTCAAATTCAGTTCACCTTGTTGTCTCATAAATAGTTGCTCCAGCACCCTTGAGGGCACAGAGGCAGGAAAAACGTGGCAGGGGACAGAAAAGCAGACTGCAACTGAAAGAAACGCTTATGAAATAACACCTTGGACCTGTAACAAAGACCAAGCTTGAGGCCAGCACTGCAGGGCAGACTCTTTGCCAAGTTCTAGCTCTAAGTTTCACAAGTTTATAAGAAAAATCCCCACTGACTCAAGGTTCCTAACACTGAAAACTCTGCAAGCTTAAATGGCCAGGAGCATTGATTAAAAAAAATACACTCTACTTGGACCTGATCTGGAACCCACCTGCTGTGTAGCAGAGACAATATCCTATATTAAACTAACTGCTATAATTTAAAAATCGAAGCTTCTAGGCAAAGAAGGCCTTCATGGTGCCTATAGTAAGGATGAAGGCAAAACACACAAAGTCTGACAGCCACCCAAAGGCCTTTCCACAGCTCTGTCCAAATGACAGATGTGTCAGTTATGGAAGAACTTAACTAACTGTAGACAACTCCCCGAAAGCCTGACGCGCAGTGAACAGCACAGCCCCTGACACTGTAACTTGCAGCGCTGCATCATTACAGCTCTTTCACTTACTCCTCTGTCCACATTCTGCTCCCTCCACCAATGAGACAGCTAATTTTCGCAGCACAGACATAGCCTTAAGTACAATAAGGAACGACGAGACTGTTGCCAAAAATATGAGAAATCTAAGTATTTTTCATGATATTACTTTTGACTGTCATTTCTACAAATGTGGTTATATGGGTAAATGAATGAACGTTATAGAAACCCACTAACAAGGGAATGTCAAGTAATTTAAAATATTCTGTCTTTAAAGCAGTCTGAGCCTGTAAGAAAGGCCTAACTACAACAGCTAAATACATAAACTCATTTATCACTTGGGGGTCCTTCTGACCTTTTGCTATGCTACCAGGTGGGTATCATTTACTGACTGATAACCCCTCTCTTCGCTAGTCCAAGCTGTGAATAAGTATTTTGTTTTTAATTAAATTCAGATTTTCAGATGGTGCCTCTTTTCACACGGCGCATACTGATCATGGCAAAGGATTTTTAGGTATTTCTTCAGCAAGTGATAACTACTTCTGATTTTCAGATGATGGAGTTTCACATTGCTGAAACCCAATGGATCAACAGCGAAACAATACAAGCTCAAAAATGTAAGGAAAGAAGGTTCAAACACATTGTTTAAAGATGTTATCCATACAGTCCATTCCAGCATTACTGGAATATATATTGTTAGTTAGTCTTTATACAATACATATTACAGTTGATGTTCTAAAATGTGTAAACAAGGCTCTAAAAGCTATGCATTTCAAAATCAGAGAGCATAAACACAATGAGCAAAAGAAAAAAAGACAACAGCTGTTGAACAAAACTATACTCAGGTCAAAAAACACTGAAATAAGGGTCTCTGGAAAAGCATAAAGGAATCAGCAAGGTTGGAATAGTAATGGACATGGAGCTTTCCACTTCTACTTCACCATTTTTAATTCAATCAAGGTCAGCAGTGACAGAGCTTTGCCTTATCCAGTCTTTAAAAAAAAGAAAAGTTGTGGTCTCTTTTGGTTTTCAGTGAGTAAATACAGCAGAATGATCCAGCACTGAATGCAAATGAAAAATAAGGAAAAAAATCTCAGTCCTAAGAAACATCCCCTGAGGAGGTTAAAATCTACTGGCAAAGGAAAATTAAGAAGGCTGCATCTTCCCGTCAAGCACATTTCAAAGGAACGCTACTTACAGAGTAATTATAAGAGTTAAAAAGAGAAGAATTGACTATAATAGGAACTCTGTCACAGTGAAGATACTGTAGTGGGAACACTTTGAGGAGGAGTGAATGAACATAAAACTCACATGCAGAGTACACATCACACATGCTGTACTTGACTATTTAAAGACCAAAGAAGTTGAAGTTAGTAAAAATCATGTTAGGTTAATAAATTCCTAATGCACTGGAAGCTGGAGATCTCCTTACCAGGTAAGAAGACACATGTAAAGAATTATGTTTTGAAAACCACGTATAGTTTAATTTTAAACACACATTTTAAGAGAGATTTACTACCACATACTGCTACAGAAAAAAGCAGCAAGGACCATTTGAATCCCGGCTAACGCAACTCAGAAGCCAAAGCTGTGTAGTTTCAAGATCTACTCAAATAAGAGAAAGTACACAAATCTTCCAGTCACCAAAGAGTGTATTCTGATCAATTGGTCTCTAATCCAGTTTGGTGATTAAAAAGAAACAGACAGTATCACAGATAAGTATTCTTGAATCTGGAGGGGGGGACGACCTCAAACAAAACACCAAGTGAGGTTACTATTAATTTCTAAACAAGTTTCTTGCTGTCACATATGACATTACCTCGCATATCTAGAGAGGCAAATAATTCAGAGCCATATGTAGCAATTACTTCAAAAATCTGTTGAATTATCGAAGGAAAAAAACCACCCCAAAGTTTCTACAAACTTTACAACTTGAAGGGCTGACATTCATTCCTGTTTAGGAAATAGTCCTAGTAAAGTTAAAACATTCCTGTTTCATATGCAATCAATAATGATCTTGAAAGTAACAGATCCACTTGATGAATTAAAAAAACACTGTGACCTTTTTTAAACTCAGAGATGTGTTTTAGTTGTGTTTCTTTTATGTTGTGCGCTACTTTAACAAATTATTCTAAGACAATGAATATTAATAAAGACAACATTTTCCTACACTAATTGCAACAAGTTAAGGTAGACTCCCTGTGGTCTTTTTTTTTTTTTTAAATGTAATTTACCACATGACATGTTGACATTTTTAACTCATAGGTTGCAAAAGAAGCTTCCTCAACTACTGTAAATTGAGCAGCTGAAAAAAACCCCACCAAACAATGAATGAATAATGAAATAAGTATTATGATGAGGGATCAAACTTAGAGAAACTTTTAAGACAAGTGACAACTGTGTCTCTTGAGATTTCAAATGAAAAATACTTATTATTTTTAAAGACACTCAGAATTCACAGGCTGCTGTGCCCTGTGGAAAACCACGAACCCATTTAAAACAGGTACAGAGTTTAAAATGGGTACAGAACCTTTCAGCTTCTCTTTATTAAGGATCATTGTTAATTTTGGTCCTCCAAATAAAAATCCACTGTATATTAGGAGAACCTGGAACAGAAAGACATAGAAAGAAAAAGCTTTCCGTCTTCTGTATTTACACACCAGTATCTTGCCCTCTCTGCTATGCAAGCCTGATTCACTTTTTTGGTGGCTAAGCTCAAGAAACTTAACCAGCATTCAGATTTCATTCACCTGCAACTTCTGCCTAGAAATACTCCGAAACATTTGCTCCATTCTACTACTAGTGTTCATATACAGTTGGTTTTATTCCTTTTAGTAGCCTGAGTGAAGTAACAAGTACTGAAGATACTTGCATATACACGGGAAGCTAAAATAAACAAGGAGAATAACGGCCACGGTTAGATGAACAGCATTTACAGTGCTGACCACAGATAGTGAAAGAGGTCTCAAATTACACTTCTGAACTAGTAAGTACAGTTATCAGTGGAAAGTGCGTTACCCTTCATTGTTCTTTCAGGGACCTTAGCATGTCCTTGATCCACACAATACCATACACCCCATGCGTGGATCAAGGGCATAACATCACTTTTGCAAGTTAAAGCTGGGTATTTCTCTGTTACCACTTCATTTTCAGTGTCCTGAAGTTTGGATATGTGCTACGAAGGACACAACACACGAAAGAGGAAAATCAGCTCAACAAATCCAAATATGTATTAGAAATATTAAAGCTCCATCACATCTTCTGTTTCCTTAGGTTTTAGTTGCCATGTATCATAGGAATAGATTACACATCAACTTTCACTGCCAGTAAACCAAATATTGCTTCTAATGATTTGTTATGTGTATAGTATTCATATACTATTGATCCTTCATAGCAAGTGAATCCTGGTCTTTCCCAGCAGTGTGTCAATGATGATCAATTTCTTCTCCTAGTTACAGAAGTTGTATCATTACAGAGCTTTTTGCTGCTAAATACACGAGTAATTAAACATCTGAGCTTGTTGTCTCTAGCAGTATTTCATTTTTAAACTCTAACAAAGGGAGAGAGAGGAGTTCTGAAGCAAACTCCTTCTGCAACTTAAAAATCACTGTATATGGTAACATGAGAAAAGAATTAATTAAAATGGAAATAACCACTTGTTAGTGTAGGGTAATTTAACTGCAGACTAATAGCAATACATCTACTACGAAGTACAAAATGCCGTGTTTTGTCATCTGAAGTACTTCAAACAATCCACTCTCTCTTCACACATACCTTTATAGTTAGGCTAAAATACTTCCTACTGAAAATTAATGCACTCAGCTAAATAAATAAAATAAAACCACTGAACAATAATGGTCAAATACTCACAGAATATCTGGATTGTGAGATTTACGATAACAACAGAGATAAGATGCAAGAACCGAAACGCAAAACAACACAGAACTGGGTAGGTCAAGCCAAGCCCCTGGTCCCACAGCTGGAGACACACATGCAGATCCCGGGGAAGCCAGAGGAATGCTGCGTGGGCAGGCACCGGCCTACGCAAATCGGGTTACCCGGTTCTACCCCAGACCTCAGTAGTAAACACACAAAAAGTAAACAAACTGGGGAAAAAACCAACCAACCAAACACCCCAAAACATAACTTTGATGTTTAAGCTTCTTTCCATTTTAATAACGCCCAAGGAATTGCCAGTAACAAAGGGTATTGTTGTAGGAACACTGAGCTTGCACAACTGGCTGCTCCCTACGTCTTGTCTTTTCTCTTATCCATCACAAACATACCCAAAGTTTTCCACTAGAAGCCAAGTAAGGAAGTTAACTTACTAAAAATAAAGTCGGGGGTGGGGTGGGTGGGTGGCTCCCAACAATCGAATCAGCTTTATATTATTTGAAAATTATGATAAAATACTTAGGAAAGAGAAAAAAAAACCCAAACCAAACCCAAAAACCAGCAATAAACACCCCGCGGTGGCAAGTTCAGATCAACGCTTTTGTCTTCCATTTTACCCGGGGGCCGGAGCGCAGGGCTCGCACCGAGCGCTCCCCCGCCGCTCGGCCGAAGGATGTAAACACGCCGCGGGGCCGTGGCCGAGCGGCGGGGCGCGGGCAGGACCGGCGGGGTCAGCGGGGCCGCACCGTCCGGGCAGGCTGGGGAGTTTCTGACCTACATTCCCGTCGGCGGGATGAAAACCCTCCCGCCGCAGACGGAGCTCGGCGCGGCGGGCGGCCTCCCCCACCGCCAAGGGTGTGTTCAGGGGTGGGGAAAGCGAGCCGGCCGCGGCGAGGATGGAGGCTGGAGGCTGGCAGAGGCGCTGACACCTGCCCGCCGCCACCCCGGCCCCGCCACCGGCTTCTCCCTTGCCGGGGACGGACACCTGCTGCGGGACAGCCGGACGGACACCCGNCCCACCGCCAAGGGTGTGTTCAGGGGTGGGGAAAGCGAGCCGGCCGCGGCGAGGATGGAGGCTGGAGGCTGGCAGAGGCGCTGACACCTGCCCGCCGCCACCCCGGCCCCGCCACCGGCTTCTCCCTTGCCGGGGACGGACACCTGCTGCGGGACAGCCGGACGGACCCCCGGCCCGCCAGTGGCGGGCGGATTTATCCCGCTTACTTCCCGAGACGCTAAACCCCCGGAGGCGGGCGGGCGGGAGGGAGAGCGGGCGGCTCGACGGCGGGCCGGGGCGGGCTCCCCGCTGCACCGAGCAGGCCGCGCCGAGCCGGG
>VZSF01006990.1:34995-46524 GCA_013398295.1 Chionis minor | reverse complement strand
TGGGGGTCTATTACAGACCACCTAACCAGGATGTGCAAGTTGATGAGGCCTTCTTCAGACAGTTGAGAGTTGCCTCACAGTCACAGGCCTTGGTTCTCATGGGGGACTTCAGTCACCCCAATATCAGCTGGGAAGGCTACATGGCCAGGCAAGTACAGTCCAGGAGGTTCCTCCAGTGTATTGATGATAACTTTTTGACTCAGGAGGTGGAAGTGCCAACAGGGAGAGATGCACTAGTAGACCTAATGTTGACAAAAAAAGAGGGATTGGTGGAGGACATTAAGGTTGGGGGCAGCCTTGACTGCAGTGACTATGGGAAGACAGAGTCCAGGATTAGGTGTAGTGGGCATGAAAAGACAAGTAAGGTTGCAACCTTGAACTTTAGGAGGGCTAACTTTGATCTCTTCAAGAAACTGCTTGGAGAAATCCCATGCGTTAAGGTTCTAGAGGGTAGGGGGGCTCAAGAGAGCTGGTTGATTTTCAAGTATCACTTCCTCCAAGCTCAGGATCAGTGCATTCCTAAGAGCACTAAATCGGGCAGGGGAAGCAGGAGACCAGCATGGCTGAACAGAGAGCTCCAGAAAAAGCTCAAGTGGAAGAAGGAAGTTTACAATACGTCGAAGAAGAGACTGGCCACTTGGGAAGATTATAAGAATGCTGTCAGAGTATGGAGGGATGAAATGAGGAAAGCCAAGTCTTCCTTGGAATTAGATCTGGCAAGGGATGTCAAAGTCAACGGGAAGGGGTTCTTCAAGTACATAGGAGGCAAAAGAAAAACTAGAGAGAATGTGGCCCCCCTGTTGAATGAGACAGGCACCCCCCTGTTGAATGGTGACAGATGATGCAGAGAAGACGGAGTTACTGAATACCTTCTCTGCTTCAGTCTTCACTACTCAGGCCAGCCCTCAGAAGCCCCAGACTTTACAGGTAACAGGGAAATTCTGGAGCAAGGAAGACTCTCCCTTGGTTGGGGTGGATCTAGTTAGAGACCAACTAAGTAAACTGGATATCCACAAGTCTATGGATCTTGATGGGATGCACCCGCGAGTGCTGAGGGAGCTGGCAGAAGTCATTGCTGGTCCGCTCTCTATCATCTTTGAAAGGATAGAGATGGATGATCCATCAGGTGAACAGGTGAGGTGCCAGAGGACTGGAGGAAAGCCAATGTCACTCCAGTCTTCAAAAAGGGCAACAAGGAGGATCGAGGAAACTACAGGCCAGTCAGCCTCACCTCCATCCTTGGTAAGATGATGGAACAGCTCGTTCTGGGCGTCATCTCCAAGCATCTGGAGGAAAAGAAGGTTATCAGAAGTAGTCAACATAGATTCACCAAGGGGAAGTCGTGTATGACTAATCTGATAGCCTTCTACGATGGCATGACTGGATGCATAGGTGAGGAGATAGTAGATATTGTCTACCTTGACCTCAGCAAGGCTTTTGACACTGTCTCCCACAGCATACTCATAGGTAAGTTTAGGAAATCTGGGTTAGACAAAAGGGCGGTGGTGTGGATTGAAAACTGGTTAGCAGGTAGGTCTCAGAGGATTGTGATCAGTGGGGCAGAATCTAGTTGGAGGCCTGCGACCAGTGGTGTTTGGGGTCAGTACTGGGTCCAGTCCTGTTCAATGTATTCATCAATGACCTGGGTGAAGGGATGGAGTGTACTGTCAGAAAGTTTGCTAATGACACAAAACTGGGAGGAGTGGCTGACACACCACAAGGCTCTGCTGCCATTCAACATGACCTGGACAGGCTGGAGAGTTGGGAGGAGAGAAACCATATGAAATTCAACAAAGGCAGATGTAGGGTACTGCACCTGGGGAGGAATAACCCCATGAAGCATACACGTTGGGGGCTGGCCTGCTGGAAAGCAGCTCTGCAGAGAGGGACCTGGGAGTCCTGGTGGACAACAGGATGACCATGAGCCACCAATGTGCCCTTGTGGCCAAGAAGGCCAATGACATCCTGGAGTGCATCAAGAGGAATGTGTCAAGCAGGTCGAGGGAGGTCATCCTCCCCCGTTACTCTGCTCCGGTGAGGCTACATCTGGAGTATTGTGTCCAGTTCTGGTCTCCCCAGTTTAAGAAGGCCAGGGAACTGCTGAAGAGGGTACAACAAAGGGCTACAAAGATGATTAGGGGGCTGGAATATCTTTCTTATGAGGAAAAGCTGAGGGAGTTGGGTCTTTTTAGTCTAGAGAAGAGAAGACTGAGGAGGGATTTCATAAACATTTACAAATACTTAAAGGGAGGATGCCAGGAGGAGGGGGCCAGTCTTTTTTCAGTCGTGCCCAGTGACAGGACAAGAGGTAACCGGCACAAACTTGAACAGAAGAAGTTGCATCTGAACATGAGGAGGAACTTCTTTCCTTTGACAGTGGCGGAGCACTGGAACAGGCTGCCCAGAGTGGTGGTGCCTCTGGAGACATTCAAAACCAGACTAGACACCATCCTGTGCAACCTGCTGTGGGTGGACCTGCTCTGGCAGGGGGGTTGGACCAGGTTATCTCCAGAGGTCCCTTCCAACCTCTAACATTCTATGATTCTATGGAGATTCTCCTTACGCCTCTTTTTATTGATAATATATTTACAGAAACATTTTTTATTGTCCTTAACAGTAGAACCTGCATTAAGTTCTAATCGGTCTTTGGCCCTTCTAATTTTCTCTCTACAAAGCCTCACAACATCTTTGTAGTCCTCATGAGTGGCCCACCCTTTCTTCCAAAAGGCATAAACTCTTCTTTTTTCCCTGAGTTCTAACCATAGCTCTCTGTTAAGCTGGGCCAATCTTTTTCCTTGCCAGCTCCTTTTTTGGCACACAGGGATAGCCTGCTCCTTTGCCTTTAAGACTTCCTTCTTGAAAAACATCCAGCCTTCCTGGAGTCCTTCACCCTTCAGGACTCCATTAATTGCTTAGATTTCATCTCAGCAAAAAACAAAGCTGCAGGCAGGTCAAGAAAATTCAGAAAGGGTAAATCTGAGGCCTTGCAAATTCAATATTGCTACTAGCAATGGCAACTTTGCAGGGCTGCAAGGTTTTAGCAAGAGCACAAGATGAGGACCAAAGCGTTTCCTGAAATCTTCAAAGTCTAACTGTATAGACCTGGAATGTCTGTTATCATTGCTAGTAACAGGTCACAAGCTTCATACTGAGTTTGCCAGGTCTGAAACTTGTCAGGCTTGCTGTCTCTGAACTTTTCTTGACCTCCATCTAGCTTCGATTTTCTTGGTTTAACTGTGACAGCAATTTCTCTAATTGACCAGATGTCAAAGGCTAATCTGTTTTCCTTTTTTTTTATCTTCGTGTGGTATGACCACAATTTTACATGGATAGTAGTAACAAGAAGTCATTCTATGTAGAATGAGATATTCGCAAATCTAAATACCATTGTGTTGAGTTATACAAGCCTGGTATGGCAACAGCAGCCTGAGGATGGGAGGCACAGGGTGTGGGATAGAGTGGGAGAGATCAGGCATGGGATTATAAGAGATTGGGCACAGGGTTGATACTGGAGATCCCACAGCAATAAACAATAAAGAATTGGAGCAGGAAAAAGATTGTTCTAGGGGTAACAAAGATAACAAAGAAATAGTATCTGATAAAGATATCTTTATCTATATAAAGCACCTTATATAGTAAGTTTGAATGCAACATGGAGCTTCATACCAAAGAAAAAAGAACACAGGTTTAAAGGAGTGTTAGCAAACATATAAAAAATACCTGGAGGGGATGTCTGAAGAAGGAATTAAAAAACATTGGCAAAAACATCATATTCCTTTTGATGAAGGACTCCAGGTGCTGAAAACTGGAGTCCGTAAGCTGCCCTGGCCCCTGCCACCACCACCATCATCACCAGGTTGAAACCACCATTTTTAGGGTTCTAAAAGTACTATATCTGGACTAAGAGTGTACAGAAGACAAAGGCTGAAATGGTTAGCTTTTGTAACAAACCAAAAGCTACTTTATATAAGTACCACAAGTAAAAATTTGGAAATGTAAAACTGAAAGGTTAAAGAGATTCTGGTTCATTCTTTACAATAGTTTCCTAGAAACAGATTACAAAGGCAAAACTTAAAATACTTCTTCCACAATGATGGGAATAAATATAAACTTGTTCATTATCATTTTAATGTCGTCTTTGTGCCCTGGTAGATATACAGATGGCATGAGGGGTCTATTTCCAAGGTATGAAGTGTGCAGAAATTATATTTAGAATACTGCATACTGTCACAGTTTTTAGCTTTATGTAATCACAAAAAAATTAAAGGAGCAGATTTCTCCAGACACCAGATAGGTTTTTTTCTCGTTCCACGATGTGGAGCTTAAGGTGGCTGTTAAGAGGATCAGGCCCATTTTACTTCTAAGACTTAATATTGACAGAAAAGAGGAAAATGCATATGAATAGCTGATCCTTTTACATTACAGGCAAAGGAAAACCAAATTTTTAAAATTGCATCACTCAGTTAACACTAGAATCAACACAGAACAAATTTGATCCTCATTTTTATACCACCCGACTTAGTGGGGCTCCCTTCCTTAACTATGACACTTTAATATCACTATAGTGAAAATAGTAATTCAGCACAAAAGCAGTCCATGCTCAAATAACTGATGTATTTTGAATTCCACTATGTGGAGTTTCTCAATAAATTAGCACAGACAATTAAGCACAGGTGTTTTGAAAGGATCTTGTTAGTTGTCCAAGATTTCAGAATTTATGAACAGAATGCTTTCGTCTCCCTAGGAGAATTTCCATTAAAAATTAAAAATCCAAAATGCTTTCCAACTAATGATAAGTAACTGATATAACAAGAATTGACAGGTCACAACTTGCTCCTTCACCCTAAATCAAAGCTGTAGATTTCATGAAGTTTTGAATGTGTTTAAATGTACAAAAATTCAATAGGAAATTCCTGCTTTAAAGCACCTGCCATCTTCACCTGAGCATTCAAAATATGAAAGAAATGAACTTTTAAAATTCATTACTTGAACCATAATGATAACTGATATTCTGAAAAAGTCTAGCCAAAGCATATTTTTAAAATGTAGTCATTTTATTTCTCAGATAAGATTGCATAATTCAAAGGCATTTTTATAAATATTTTAGCACAAAAAAAAGACCTTCTTAAAAAGAGTGCTAGCACTGTATTCACAAAAAGAGAAATAACATAGTAAAATACACTTTTTTTGAGTAAAGAAGGAATGTAAGTGGAAAAAATCTCCATAAATACTGCAAAATTATTACAGCAAAACCACATTATATTCTATGAACACCCCAAAAAAAGTTAATTTTATTAGTACTTAAGTTTTAATATTTTATTTTCTCCATCATAATGCTCTTAATTATTTTTGTTATGAAAAATAATATTAAGGAAATAAAAGAAAGATCTCCAAATAATATTTCTTAGGAAGTTATGAAAACTCTTTTTTACAAACCTAATTATATTCATATTTATACATTACAAATAGTTTCACAAGAACAAGACACATCATGAAAATTTACTGAGACGTGTCTGAAAAGGAATTAACACCAAAAAAACATTGAAAGAATCCATTTCACTAGCCCTAGTTTTTAATTTCTTTAGGGGATATTGATTTTGGTGTTTCATCTTGATAAGGTCAAAATATCTCCTGACATGTTCATAATATTTCAGAAGAGCTTTAAGAGATTGAATTTTGAAGGTTTTCAGCCATGAACTTTATCTTCTAGGCTGCCTTCTTGAAGGACTACGAGAAGCTGGAGAAACATTGGTGTCTGGAAGGAAATACAGACCTGTGTGCCTGGGAGAGAGACCTCCTAGTGCTTCCACGCCTGTAACCCCTGAGTACCTTGGTATCAGTCTAGAATCGCTCTCACTTCTGAACAGCCTTCAGAAGAGCTTTTGAGAAGTTCTACCAGTGAACATGCTTCAATAGACTTCTGATGCCTGCCAGTCAAGGAGGGCTGTGTCTGTTATCTGCATAGTTCTGATAACAATTTAAGGTAGGATTTTATTCTAAATGATCATTGTAAAAGTTTAGAGTTAATATTTGTCTATCATTCTGTACAAGCTAGGTGTCACACTGTCACCAATTGTTCTATTCTAACTGCGTGAAAAGCAGAGTAAGTAAAATGGGATGATTTTGCCATGTACCAAAATCTACTTTTTCTTAATTTTACCATCATGGTCAAACCTCTAACTTTCTGTTGGGAGAATAACTTAAAAAAAAAAAAAAAGAAAAGTTCTTTCTCTTTCTTTAAAATATATTTGGTAATAAAGTGCATTTGTGGGGTTCTTGGGTTTAGGCATGACTTACAATGTTCCTTGGTATTATATGGTAATAATCTTTAAGATCCCTATCATGAACACACCAAGGAGTCTAAAAAACCATGAAATTCATCTGGCTAACTAATATTCATTAAATAAATTTTCTCTATATAATAAATGTATCTACATATGTGTTTGTCTTGATGTATGTATTTAAGAACATTTATTATTGTGTCTTTTCATGTTTGGACCATGAGGGAAAGATACATCCTCCAGAAGCTGTATTCCTCTATCGTATTTTCAAATAGTTAATCTGAGTTTACCTGAGAGTTTGGGGTGGTTGCTAACATAGGACAATATTCAATATCAATCAAGAGTTTGTAATATTCAGTATCATACGCTCAGCACTCAATATGAATTAATGATTAGCTTCTGTGAGTTTAGAATCTTATATAGAAAAGCAATGGGCTACAGTCTTCTGCTTTCTGAGTACTTTATTCCCTTACAGGGAATTCCCATAATAGCATTAGATATTATGAATGTCAACACCTTGACAACTGAAACTGGACAAAATCCTAGCATAGATGTCTGAGTTTACAAATTATTAAAATGTTTGTGTTTACTAGCCTATTCTTCCACTGTAAAAATTAGAATGACATTCACATTTCTTTTCTGATATCATTTGATCTTTTTCTTGCATTCACTTTAATATGTGACTGACGACTCAGGGCTCCAGAAGTGGTTGCATGCAGAATTCTGATCTTTAAATGACTGCATTTATATTTCCAGTAGAGAGCAGTAAGCAGACATTTTCTTTTAAATTTGGAAAGAACGTCTTTGAGACAGCAGGAGAAATTGAAACTTTTCAGTCAGAAAGCAGACAGCCTTCAAAGAGTCTGTCTGAGAATACAGTTTAAGATATACCAACCATCTACTAAGTACCATGTTGAAATGCATGCTCTTTTGTTCTTAACAATTCCTTACATTTATAACTAGTCGATCACAGTAGTTGCTGAATATTTGCCATTTAGAATCTGTTTTATAATGTAGTAAAAGTATGTCTTATATGTTCTTTTCACCAACCTTTGCTTCTTGCATCATAATCACATTGCCATCAGCAGATTCCACAGTTACGTGCTCCACTGCATCTCACAGTCCCAAACCACACACAATATTCAAATATTCTGAGCAATCCTGTCTGTTTTTCTTTCACATGCTGAGTGATATTTCCATAAGAAATACAAAGCCAACAAGTCTAGGTCTTGATCAGAACTGCTGTACAAACTTCCTAGTCAATGTTTTAGGCATATATATCTCTGCATATTAAATTTTGTTTCATTTCCTTAGCAAATTAATATTCTACTATTCAGTGAGATCAGTTAAACAATCTGATATTGTGTAGTTTAGAAACACATACATTCTCTAAGTATCATGCATGTCTGCTGCAATGTGATAAAAAAAATTAATTTTATGTACTAAGAAACTTTGAGTTTAAGTATTAAAGTGACAGAAAGTTTTTGTGAATAACTGATGTTTCAGCATAGTCAAGCCTAAGACTGGAGAAATATGTATTAAAATCCCTCAGAATTAGACATATATTAGTTCTTCTTACATAATTAAAATAAAATTTAAAAAAAAAAAAAACAACCACCCAAGCAGTCCAGATAGAAAGTTTGTTTTCCAATGCTTAAAAAAGCACAGGGAAAATGAAGAAAATTAGCCCTGCATTTTACTAATGGTTTTCATAAGTACTCCAAAAGCAATGTTGCCGCCTTTTGATCAGAACAGTGTTTACAACACTCATTAAAGTTGTTGAAGACCCAACATAGCTAAGGTCTGGTTTGGGTTCATTTCTGCAACATCTGTCTCACAAAAAACTAACTAAACTGTCGCAGTAGTGGATAATAGTAATACACAAGTACATCTTTCAAGCTGAAAGTATTTATTCAGCTTAGAATGACAGTTCTTATGCTTGTCAATTAACTTAATTCTTTTAAAATAAATGCATGCTCACCTCTGGACTCTACAGGGAATTATTTAAAGTTAATTTTTGGAGAGTTTTGCTAACAATGCGAGGTAAAATTTTAGTAGGTTTTGTTGGAGAAACATCTTTCAGAATTGCATGTTTATTCTCATCTTACCATGTTTTCTTGTAGAAAATTTATCTTCCTTTTTTTTTTTTCCTGGATTTTATTTTTATCTTGTTTATTTTGCTGATATAAAATCTAACTGTACATGGCTTTCTTCTTAAGGTACATGTTCCTTCATATTTTTTGTTGTTTGAATTCTCTTGCAACGTTAAAACGGTAACTCTAAAGGTGTTTTAAAGAGGCTTTCATTTTTTATTTTGAAAGCTGGTTTTAGTCCTTCCTTTAAGATGATCAGTCAGTGCAACATAAAAGATAAAATGGCTTAATAAAGTTTTTATTTTATATTCTTCAGTGCTACTTTTAAGCTGAATAGCCATTCATTATAAAGAACCAGACAATATTTCTCAATTGAAAAAGACAAATGATATAAAAAGACCAGTGTGGCTTGCTACAGACAGTTCTTTATGGATCAGTAATTTCTTCACAACTATGCTTCTAATGGGCCATCACACAGGAATCTGTTTAACTGTATTACAGTCTAATCAGACGTGGCATCTGTCAAATATGCCTGATGTAGCTCTAGGAACTGCTAGACTACGTATCAGGACACAGGTTGACCAGTTAACAGCAAAATAAAGTCCAAATAGTACAGTATACTGGCAATAGACACAAAGACATGGAGAGAGTTTTAATATCTGGAAACACAGAGTTATTTAGAAAAGTACAAAGTTTTTATTATTTTGATGACAAAAAATTCAGACTACTAGCTAAACTTTATGCTAATAGCACTAGTCTACTGTTTGAAGGGAAGGATGTTTCCTCTTGCACGACTTGGCTGAGTGCATATGAACAAGACATGGGGAAAGAAAAGCGGGAAGCTGAGCCTGAGTGACTGTTCTGTAAGAAACTAGCAGTGTTAGCCCAAAAGAATAAGCTTATTTTCCATTTTTGATCAAAGAAAGGTAAATGTATTTAGTAAAGCCTATTTAAGAGAGAGATGGATAAACAGATGAATTTTGCAGAAAAATTACTGGAGAGATTTACTTTTCTCAATACTGTTCTGAGAGCCTCCCAGTGTCTCTGTGTGTGTTAGATCAAGAGTTGTTCTGTGTATGTGAATCTTTCTGCATCTACTGAAGCACTTGCATGCACTATTTTTTCATGTTTTGTTAACAACCTATGGAAATAAATAGATACATGGGAATGTATCTGGAATGGAAAAACTTAATTTTTCTGTGTAACTGGGATGTAATTATAACAATTCTCTGACTATCAAATTCTGACAAAAGACCTTAATCCCGGCTGTGACTGACCACCTCCAGAGGGGAGATGTCTTTTTTTAAGTCTTCAAGAGTAGTTGGCATTGGCCTCTCTGCTTGTATTACCGCACAAGGATGCCAAATAACGTAATTTGCAGTGTGGATTCTTGTCCATTAGAAATGGGACTAAACCCAGTAAATCATTCCGCACAGGCCATTGAATAGCTGTCAGAGGGTAACACTTTCTGTCACTACTGATCTGGTACAGATGGGAAGAAGTGACCTAGAGGTATAATGCTCTTTCTTATTACCCGCTATATGGGCCGTCCATCCTATTTGACTTTAATTATTTACTTCTGTATTGCACTTGTTTCTCTTTGTTCAGGAAGAAATGTCCTCAGTCTTCAGCAATGCTCAAAGACAACTGAGCTTTTTATTTTTAAATGTAATATTGGGTGTGCATGTTAGGGGAAAGAAAGCTAAGTTAAGCATTCTTCTGCATATAAATATAACGCACCAATTTTCTCTTTCATTCTGTGTTTATCTTTTTTTGCATTCTCAGGATACAAGAAATCTTTCCTTACAACATCTAAGAGGATGAGACCGTTTGACTGGAGGTATTGTAGCTCAGGATTATGACTTTCTTTAAAGGGAGACTTTGAGTTCTTGATCTTCTGGTGTAATATGCTAGGGAAACAAGAATAAAAGTGCAGCATGAGTGAAAATCTCTGGGATAAGATGTCTAATTCTAATCACAGTGCTTTCAAATAATGAGCTCATTCCTCACATATTGCCATTGTAGCAAGTCATGTCATTGTGTTTTGGCACTTCAGCATCTCAGGACACATCCTACCCATTTTAAGCATCTGCAAATCTCCTTTTAGTAGTTAAAACTCTACTGAGTATTGACTAAAACGCTAAAAGACAGAGAGGCAGAGGAGGAGGAGGCTGAGAAGAGGGCAGAGGAGGGAGGGAAGAGAGAACTCGTAAGAATAAAATTTGACATAAAACCAGGGAAATGTGTTAGACTTTGAATTGGATCACATTGATGTATTTTGAATTGACTCCATTAGAATTGGAGTGGCTTAATCTTTACTTTACATAGTAAATATTGCAGAAATGTTAAACTGAAGGTTGATTTCCTGCAGGTAAGCTCAGCAAAGACTGTTTTACACATAGATTTCAGATAGGATAGAGGCGTTGATCTAGGATTATTCTCCCAGTCACACATGCCTAACTTCTGGCAACATGTATCTTTAGAGTAACTGATACACTCATCTTCCGTCGTTTTATGTTCTTCACAGTTGTTCCCAGAAGTCCTAGGGACATACATATGTAATATAAATCCAAATCTTGTATTAAGAATGGCAAAGATCCTTGAATAATCTTAATTTGCATTGACTACAGGACTTGGAGGACATGTATTCAAAAAGTCTTTTGGTTTCTCCAAACTAAGAATTATGCATTTATCCAGGGACTAAGGAGTCAGGAGCAGGATTTAGATATGTCAACAGGATTTTGTATGTTTGTCACATAGTATGACACAAGTATCACAAGTATGACACATAGTATAAAACAAATGTCACATAGTAACACAAGTATTAAGAGTTTAGGACCACCTTGTCATTTCTTGGAAAATACTTTTGATACCAAGGATATTAACATAAGGAAAAATCACAGAATCACAGAATCACAGAATGTTAGTGGTTGAAAGAGACCTCTGAAGATCATCTAGTCCAACCTCCCTGCCAGAGCAGGTCCACCTATAGTGGTTGCAGAGGATGGCTTCCAGGCAGGTTTTTAATGTCTCCAGAGTTGGAGACTCCACCCACCACCGCTCTGGACAGCCTGTTCCAGTGCTCTGTCACCTTCAAAGTAAAGAAGTTCTTCCGCATGTTGTTTACTTTGAGGGTAAAAAAAAAAAAAAAAAAA
>VZSF01006990.1:0-34986 GCA_013398295.1 Chionis minor | reverse complement strand
TTTTTTGGGGAAAAAAAAAAAAAAAAAAAAAAAAAATTATCAGCTATCAAAGCAGGTCTTCCTTCTGTCATGTCTTTCAGTCTTTCCTTGGTTCTTTCTGTTATGTTAAATGGTTATTTTTTCAAAGTGAAAAAGGATACCAGCATAAGTAGGTTGTACTGATGAAACACTAGTGTCACTGTAACCATGAAGCCACATCTTCAACATCTTTGAAGAAAAACAGGAGACTATAGAGGCAATAGCAAAATTACAAGCAGATACTTTGGAAAAAAAAGCACAGAATGATTTCAGAAAGCACAGGGGTACAAATGTAAATTGCAAATGAGTAATTACTAATAAATGCAACTTTAAGAGCTAGGTAGGTTCCATTTTATGGCTTAATTTAAACATGTATAGAATTGTGGCATAGCCTATTGCAGATACCTGTGATTGATAGCATAGATAAGATAATCTTTACAAAACAACAAAAAATAAACTAAATGCAGATATGCCTCTTTTCTTCAGAACTGGGTATGCAAAACTGATCAGTCTCATATCTTGCACTGATACTAAGCTATCACTTTGTTATCATGAAAGGGAAATCTACTTCTCTTTCTTGCACTGGTCCTGGTACCCTCCCTCTGAGACTCAGTTGTAATTGGCATATGACAATTGTCATTGCCTTTGACAATGGAGCAAAGTAAACCAGAAGACTGAAGCCTGGTCAAAGCTATTATTCTGTTTAAATTTTATATTCCATATCCAAAAGTACATAATTATCTATTTACATTGCTATGAATATTTATTTGGTTAGAATAAATAGAAATATATTGCATTTGTAACAGAGATATAGAACAAAAAAGTTCATCAGATGTATTACTGTGGTTTATCAAGTTACTCAATAATAAGTCATGTGCTCTATGTATATTTTTCAGCCTGCAGCAATAGAAAATAATGTGACTCAGCTTACCAGTAAACCTTTTGTTATTGGATATTTAGCATTGTTTCTTAATTTACATACACAGCATGCCAAGAAAGTACAGACAGGTATTACGACTGATAAATGGTGACCTGTTAAGCAATAATAATTTTAGAAGTATCTGAGTCCTATCTTATATTTAGATGGTATAATTAAAATTTACCATCTCGGAAAGAAATAGGGTTGTTGTAAGCACAAGCATAGTGAAATTTTATTTGTGCTCTTTTTCAAGTTTAGACAGAAACATAGAGAATGTAAACATATCTATTTTGATTTTGCATAAGATACAGGTGCCAGGTTTTTCAGTTGTTTAAGATTCCTACTGAATTTTATGAGACCTTTAAATGTCAAAGTATTTCTATGAACTAAAAAAAAAATATCCTCTTTCGACAAGTCATCCAAATCTGGCTTTCCTACAATTTGACCATCTGTTTGTGCTGGACCTGGATTCCTGTGATACTGGCAATGGCCAGTATTGTCTCAGGTGGTGAATGGAGGAGAAGAAATGGTGACATATGGTAGTGGGATGCTTAATGCAACCAAGCAAAACCAAATTGTACTACATAAAAGCAATTACAGTTTATCTTTTATGCACTCAACATACAGAATGGGATTTTAAAGATCTTAGTGACTTACATTTCTTAAGGACGTAGTAAAAATTAGTTAAATGTCGTTAGGCTAAAACCAGATAAAAATAATTTTGCAACCTGCATTCTGTATTGGGGGAGTAAGAAAAGTGTTTATGCTATCAGTTTAAGTGATGAACTTATGTCTAATAAAGAGCCTAAAAAGTTTTTCTTGGTTGTAACCAAAAAGGACATTTAGAAAACCTAAATTAACTTACAGGCACCTTCCTTATGTGCTTTAAAATACTATTTACAGTCTTTAAAGAAAAGAACTGGAAAATTAATGTTAAATATTCTTATCTTCTCACAAGAAGATCCAGGTTTTTTAAAATCTATACTTTTTGGCTATCCACATTTTCTGGGAACAGGATATGGAACAGGCTTTTCGGACAACTGAAATGGTCAGCTAGTATAGTCACAATCACAGTTTGCAGGGAAACAGTTTTATCTCCCATGTCCTGAAAGCTGCATGAAAGTTCTGCATAGCAATGCAAATCAAGAACATCTCTTTGTGGTGGAGCACTGTGCGTTGTTCTAATCAAGTTAAGATAAATGGTCTTTCTTTGTATGAAATCTTCACTCTAGTACTTCATCAGTCAAACCAAACGCTACTCAGAGACTGATGTGGCCTTTTATTTTTGTATATTCTACAGTCTAAATAACGTTCAGAGAAGTCACGCACCTTGTCAGGAAGGGGGAAAAAAGAAAAAAAAAGAGAGAAAAAGAATTCATGCACAAATCAAAGCAAAAGCCAAACACTCCCCCTCCCCACACCCCTAACCCCCTCATTAAGGCCATGGAAAAAAAGATTTCTCAAAAGTAGTCTCTTTTCCATAGACAAACTCTGAAAGAGGTTAATATGCTTAATACGTAAGTGCTGTAACTAACACATAATTATGGTTTCCACTGAATATGTTTTGTACGGTGTTCCACATTTAGGTTTTCTGATGAAATGGACCTATGGATACAACACATTTCAATACCTACAACATTTTAAGGGTTGGATTTAGGGATCAGTACAATGAAGTGGAATGATATTTAATTACTGATGTGCAGCCATTCAGTTCAGCTAATTATGATCCCTGGAGCTTAGTCATCATATGTAATTAACTTTTACTTTCATAAAAGCTTAATGTGCTGCAAAAGCAGCAATGGCTCTGAATGTTACACTTCAGGATTACTGACAGAATTCAAAATGAATTCTAAACGACAATTTTTCTCACTAAGTGTTAATATAGCCATCTGCTCTTAAACAATGTAAATTTGTTTTAATAGGATCACAGATATCATTATCTATGATTTTTTTTGTTTTATTTCATGGTCAAAGTAGCCACAGTATAAGCAAGCAGGAGAATAATTCAGCCCTGGACAAACAATCATAATCTATTCAAATAAAACTAACAAAAAGACTGATGAGCAATATTTGAAAGGCCAGATGGGTTTTCTTTTATTTCGTTTTGTGTTTTGGTTTTTGCTGACTTTTTTTAAAGAACATCTTTCAAGCCATTGCAATTACCAAATCTTAATTTGATTTTTATTTCTAGAGTGTCTTAGTAGTAACTATGAAATATAAAGGTCCATATAAAGCTATTTACCAAACATAATGGTTTTGTAGAAAGCAGGTTCACTATCTCATGTGTGTTTACACAGCTTTTACTGATCTTTGTTACAGAAAAGGGAAAATAGATCAAAGCTCTTAAGAGAAGAATTGTATCCTGTTACACCAAAATCTTGAGTTAAGCTTAGCAAACCAATTACAGTACATCTGTATGATACAATACAGTCAGGTGAAGGGACATACTAATTAGCTCTAAGTGAATGAGGTGAGGTACCAAAGCACTGTAACAGTTTGGTGAAAATTTTTAATCACGCTAAAATAATCCATTTCTCAATAGAGTTAGGTTACATATTAACAGCATACTATTGCATATACACCAAACAGGTGTATTTATTATAACCCTGGAGAACTCAAAACACATATCCGTATTCTTTATTTATGATATTTGTGAGGGTTACTGATGAAGAAGAAACTGATTTTAACAATGTTAATGGCACTGGCAGAGCTCAAGCTCAGGCAGGGGAAGAAACAGGCACTTGGCCCCAAGGCAGGTGCTGAAACCAGTTTAGCCCAGCTCTGGCCAAGGTAATCCCAGGTCAGACCTGAGAGTCCACTCTCAGGTCAGGAATACAGATCGTTCTACAAAAAAATGGCAAAATCATCTTTAATGGTCTACAATGTAGCAGCTGCATTGCCTCTCTGTGTGAGGAATTGTAGAGCGACAGAAGAGAGTAGTCCTAGCTAAAGAAAAAAAAACATATAAAGAAGTTGGTAATAAAAATAATATCTTTTGATGAACCTTTAATAAGCCATAGAGCACCTTTCACAAATGCAAGAGAACATAAATCATGCCAAAGACCAGGAGAAATTCGCAATGGCAGCAATAAGATGGAAATGATTAAGTAGAAAAGTTTCTGAAGCACTCCGACGCTCTTTAAGTAGTCTAGCCACAGCACAGAAAATCAGGGTAATTCAAGAAACCACAGGATAACAGGGTTAGGTCTCATAGACCTGGAAAAATGTTCTTTGCATATTTGTACTGTGGCAAATTTATGATAGAGGTGAACTAAAATTCTACTGAGAATAAACTAAAAATCTGCTTTAAGATTTTTTTTCCCTTTTGCTGCAGAATATCATTCATATTGAAATTCCTATTTGTAGAGGCAATGGTGAAATTGCAAACTGAAATTGGGCAAGGTTTTCCGCTCTCCTGGCTACCTCATAGAATTTCTTTTAAAAAGTTAGAACTTATATATTTTCCATGCTAGGATTCCTTTCTCTGTTAAGTTAATAATATTATACTGCATATATATGCATTTATTTAAAGCTTTATTGAATTATTTTAAATTTGTTTTTATAGTCTCTGTGTAAGAATTTCAATAGAATTACTTAAAACTCACTTCTGTAAATTGTTTTTGTGTCATCACAACAAGTCTTTCAAACTCTAGAAGGCAGAACACGTTTTTCAGTCAGTTGGCTTGCATCTTACATAACAAAACTTCAAATTCAAAATTAGGAACACTATTTTAATGTGAACATAACTAAATATTGGAGAAGTCTTCCAGTATCCTCCGTATCTCCATAGTGATTTTCCATGTCTGGATTACTAAAGAGAAATACAGTTACCTTTTATAGTATTCAGACAAACTGCATTGTTTCATTCATGTTAAACCCTGGGATATCAGGTTCAGTACAGATATATACTGACAAGAATAGGTAGCGTTCGGGAAGTAAGAAACCAAATCAAATCATTCTTGTTTCCCTCTAGTCATAAGTGCAAAGAATCTGTGCAACTATGATTTGACCCTTGAAAAGACTCAATAAATAATTTGTTTTTCTCATGTGTCATGTTGCAAGACCTCACTACAATTAAGTAGTCAGTTGGCAGCAGTCATGTAGTTTTACTGTTGCCAACCTCAAGTACAAACAAGTTCAAATGTGTCTTTTAGAGGCTAGGATGCTCTGATTTCAAACACAGGTAGATTTAACCAGTGCAAATTTCAATTAATGTTTTCTTTGCATTGATTAGGAGATTTATGCTTTATTGATCACTGACAACCAGTTATTGAATTCCAAATACAGACAGGATGTAGAGTAACTGGTATATCTCATATAAAATCAATTGTAATATTTCAAATAGTATATGTGCTGATACTTCCTTCAGCTCTTTGAAAATTATTTGTCTTTTTTACCTATCTAATTCCAATAATGAGCTTCTTAAATTGAGTAAAGTATTTCAAGGACAGATGTATCTGATTCTTAGAGAAATGGACTGTTTGTCTTCACCCTGTGGTGTGTGCAGATCAATGATTCCCTGCTCTTCTGTGTTTCCTTATTCCTTCAGGAGCGTTATGTGCAATTCACTATTGTACTGAAATAATATTCAGCATTCTAATTTTCAGGATTTACACACTTTCACCAAATGTATGCGTTCCAGTTAAACTTAACCCAAGTGTATTGATCTGCATTTTCCAAGGAGAATGACAACATCTTCCTTTTTTCCTAAAGACAATGTAAATCATTCTTTGTGCAACATCCCACCTGCATGAGCATATGTAACTTCTTCACGTCTTGAATTCTTTATTAAATTGCTCATTACTCCAAGATTGCGAATGACAATATCTGTTTATTAGTAACATTAATTTGGAATAGTGACTCTGGCTACTAAGGGGAGCTTTTGTTTCACATGTCATTGCAGACATGATGGTAAAACTGGGACACACATCCATATTATAACTTCTGAAGCACTCCTGAGCGTCATAGTTTTGTGGTAGGCTTAATGCTATAAGTTTTAGGTTTAAAACCTGAATTCCATTTAGCATCAGTTGAATCTTAACATCTATCAATCCACCTTTAAACTGTTCTTTCATCTATTGGTTACATGACATCATCAGTTGTGAAGCTGACCATATCCTGATGTGACTTAACCTTGCCAGCTTGGTGAGCTTTAATGGACCAAAGATGTCAAACCTAAGAGAACTCTTTAAACATGCTCAAATACAATATTCATGTAGCAACTGTACAAGACAGAAGATATTCCTTTCTACCCCAGTCACAACCATTTGATATTCTGTTATTCTTATTTAGAACAGCATACCAACTAGTGCAAGACTTTGTACTGCTTTCTCATCACATTCTCTAAATAAAATACACTGGCTTGTTTAGCTTTCCTTTATGAAATGAATTGTTATCTAATAAGTTTAATAGCTCTCTTATGGCAGTGTTAGAAATGGAAATAATATTGAGTAATTCTACAATTATCACTGAGAAGCGGTACTTTAATGTTGCTCTCCATTATATCAGTCACTATAGTAATAAAACAAATCCTGAACTATATTTATTTTCTCTATTGTTCAGTATCTATCTGTTAAGGTAGTTCCCATATGGTATTTACTATCCTTAATGGCTTATACCTTCCACCAATAATACATGTCCTCAGACTCTTTCTAACTTTTTCATGAGTGCTATTCATTTCTGTAGTCTTCTTTATGATTGCAGAATTTTATTTTCTGTATTTTCTCTAATATTTACCAAATGCCACATTTTTTTTTTTTTTTTAAATTCAGGATTAAATCTTAGGTGCTTAACAAGACTGTGCTTTGAAAAGAGGAAAAATATAAGGCAAAGCATATTTTAGGGCAATTTTCTTAACTACTACTGTTTTAAATGTAAAAATCTTATCTGTCTACCTGCCTGGGCCAGAATTGATCATATTTCAGGCCATCAGATATGCTTACTATCTTACTGCACCACATTGCTGTTGCTATGAATTGTTTGTATGTGTGCAGTCTTATTTACAGTCTTGTCTTCTGTGTCCCCAGCAGTGTCTGAAGTCTTAAATGACAAAACTTGAGGTCACACTTTATTGAACAAATCTCCATTAATTACCTCCAGTAGACCACTTGCATCAGCAGCCATCAACAGTCTAATGAGCTAAGTTGTATTGAAAGGTCCCATGCAAACACAAAGGAGAAAAGTTGGGGCTAATCTGTTATCTTTACTAATTAAAAGTGATTGCTTTTTCCTTAGTCTTAAATAAAACCAATATCTTAATACAAAGATATTCTACTTTAACTAAGCTCTGAGATTAGCAAGAATAGTCTCTATCAGTTTCTACAATACCATTCTAAATTAAACTTGATGGAAGAACAGTACAGAACTCTTTTATCTAACCAAACCTGTTAGGCAGGGAGTTGAAGTGTGTAAATGAATACTAACACTAGTACAGAAATGAGAGGACTTGAAGAGTGTCAGAATCATGCAAATTATATTTTTAAAAACCTATATTTTAATTTGGTGAGTACCATGTTCAAATGAAGTCATTCCTGAGCATTTCGATTGGATCTGGATGGAATGGAGTTGACTTTCCCCATAGCAGCCCTCATAATGTTGTGGTTTGTATTTGTAGCTAGAACATTGCTGATAACACCCCAGGGTTTTGGATACCACTGAGCTTTCCTTGCCTATGTCCCTCCTCCCTAAAAGCCAGTAGGCTGGGTATAGGCAAGAGGTTGGGATGGGGCATAGCTGGGACAGCTGTACCGAACTGACCAAAGGGATATTCCATAATATATGATGTTATGCTCAGCAATAAAAGCTAAGTGAAAATGGGGGGGAAAGATTTATTATTAAGGCATTTGTCTTCCAAAGCAATCACTATGTGTATGGAGGCCCTACTTCCCAGGTAGTGTCTGGACTTCGCGTGCTGATGTGAAGCAGAGGGTAATTCTTATTTTTTTCTGCTTCCATGCATGGCCTTTGCTTTTCTTTATTAAACTGGCTTTAACTTGATCCATGAGTTTTTAATCTTATTTTCTCCACTCTCCCTCTGAGGAGGGGGAGTGAGAGAATGGTTTGGTGGGCAGCTGGCAGCCAGCCATGGTAAACCCACCACAGCATTTATAAGCACAACCCTCCCGGTTGACCAGATATTAAACTGATTACATGGATATTTCTGTATTGGCAATACCATCTGTCCAGTAGGGTGTAAAACTGAATACATGAGCAAATGTGATCTTTAGAGATCAAAAGGACAGTTCAGTGAGAGCAAAATTCTTGATTCTGGCCAAACTCCCAGGAAATTATGTCTGAACTGTTTAAATTCCCCCTATAATTTTGACTGCATATAAAACTCTACTTTAGTTCCCATCTGCACTGTTACTAAGGGGCAAACACTTTATTATACCCGGTGGCAACTGGAATGATAAAGAAACCTACCATATCATAATGCTGTAACTTAATTAATGAATATTAAAATCTTGAATAAGTTCAAATGAGTACACAGCTTAGAAGCACAAAATATTCTCAATGGCCCTGAGGAACATTGACTAAAATCTGTTTTTATGTGGATAACACTAAATTATTTTCAATTTTTCAATCTCTACTATGCAAGGATGTTGTTCAAGAGCCAGCCAAGATAGTGGTAGAAGCCTGACATTAAATTACCCCTGCAGAAGCAGCCCTCAAGGTCAAACTGGCCCCTTGTCCGTACAGAAAGCTTGTGAGGGCAGCCAGATCTCACAGCATCCTCTGGACTTGAGCACTCAGTCCATTCTAGCACAAGCATAAGCAACCCGAAAGGCAGCTGTGTACGCAGGAGGTGGGTGGAACAAGAAGCAAACTACTCCTGGGTACCTCAGAGCAGTATAGGTGTTATAATACATTTCATTCATACTCATTGCAATGATATTTACACAAGCGTTACTTGTAAGCACAGATAAGTGAAAACTTCTTAGTCCTACACTTGGCTATACTCTAATTCTTATGGTGGGAAAACAGATACTGCCTTATTTACTAGCAAAGGCAAGTGCATGCCATCCCATTGCTATGTCTTCCCCCAGAAGTTTCATTGCAAAAGCCGGATGGATGTCTACTTTGCAAAGTAATGCTTGTTCCATCCTCGAGGTATTTCTAAAACAGAAAAAGTCTGTGATACTTTGAATTCTTATCCACTACTGGAGCAACAGATACGTCTCATTTCTTACTCCAGATGGAAAAACGTCTTGAAAAAAAAGTGCGCCATCACCTATGTCTCAACATACATAAATTCCAACTAGATTTAGAAGAATATGTGAGTATGTGTTTGCCTTAGAAATCATTCAGATTTCCAACATTTGGTGTGTTTGGATTTTATTTATCTTTAGCTCAATTACAGCAAATAACAAGAAGACACAATGAAGGTGGTTGAACATGGGAATATGTTGCCCAGAGGGGTTGTGAAGTCTTCATCCTCAAAGAAATTCAAGACCTGACTGGACATGGCCCTGTGCCTTCCTCTACCTTCCTCTAGCTGACGCTACTTTGAACAGGGCTTTGACTGAACCATCTCCTGAGGTCCTGACCAACCTCAGTAATTCTGTGATGCAGGTAAGACATGGACTGGGACCAAGGTTTGAGCTTGGGCCCAAGTTCCATTTCCTTAATAATCTTAGTGGCCCTTTGCTGGACTTGGAGGGACACTGGAGGGATAAGCACAGCATGAGAACAAGCGGTAGATGCCAGGAACATTTGTGTAGCAATTTATCATTGGCAATAGGAGAAAAACTACCAGCAAAACTTTGACCCTTGGTATGGGGAGAGCAGACTTTGGGCTGCTGAAGGAGCCAGCTAGTAAGGTACCCTGGGAATCTGCTTTTGAAGGTATTGTAGTCTCCGAGTGCTAGTTACTTTTTAAGAACCATCTCTTAAGAATGCAGGAGCAGGCAATTCCAAAGGCAGAAAAGGTCTTCCAACACAAGGCTCCAAGGGTCGCAGAGCCTATCATTGGTGTTAAAACAGAGATGAAGGTGGCATTGAATGTCTCCATTTTGTCTACATCCTTATTTGAGGTGACTGAACTCATCAAGCAATGGACTAATGTTATCTCTGATTCTTTGCTATTAACATATTTCAAAAAGCCCTTTTTGTTATTCTTCACAGTGCTGCTCGGCTTCAACTCCAATTGAGCTTTGGCTGCATGAATTTTCTCCTTACAGTGGCAAACAGCATCTCTGTAGTCCTCCCATGTTGCCTGTCCTTGCTTCCAATGTCCATACATTTTCCTTTTTCACCTAAGTTCTAGAAGAAGATCCCTGCTCAGCCAAGCTGGTCTTCTGCCCGTCTTGCTTGACTTCTGACACAAAACTTTTGACACATAACCCATGTGGACTTCCCAGGAGTCTACTAGAGTATGATGGATTGTCAGCTAGTCTGCTGGAATGGAAACAGACTTGGTTGTCACTAGGAGGTATTACTCATAACACCACTATCAGACAAGCAGGTTAAAGTGAGAGAGCAGATGGTATCTATTCTGATCTTGCAAACCTATAAGGACACCTACAATGTCAAAATGAAGATACTTCTTTGAAAGTAAGATGCAGTCACATAAACTTACATGATAGAGAGAATGATTGGCAGAGAAATATATTAATCAAATGATGAGACCACATTTGAAAGTTCCAACTATTTTAACATTGTTCAGATATGATGAGATTTCTGAAGATTTCCAGTCATTTATTATGCATTAACCTATGGAGACCAGAGACTTGCAATCATATCAAGGTGACTTGCTAACCTACCAATTAGCTTGGTTTTATGAAATGCAAATGAACTCTACATTTCAGTCTCTCTTTTATAAATGAAACTATAATTATAACCTTGAGTAAAATCTAAAATTGAAGACTTGAAGCTGGAGTGTGGCTTGTCAGTGGTTAATACTAGACAAGTACAGGAAAGTAAGTTTCAGTGACAGCGAAGGTTGTGGGCCTGCTTTTGCAAACTCACAGCTGCTGGGGATTTTGCAGTTAATTTGGAGAATATCTCTATTTTTCTGCATACTAAACCATCAGACTAAGTGTATTACTGAATATTGCTACTGCATATGTCAGCATTGGTATCAAATTAGAATCCTGAGTTTCTCAAAGTCTGCTTGATGGAAGTACTTTCCTTGATTAACTGTTAAGAGCAAGGGGCTGGGTTTGATAACTTCAATACCTCTCAATTTCTTTATTTTTGAAGGTTTGTCAAACAACTGGGTCTTTTAAAAGTATTTGTATAATTTTATCATGCTAAATTTCAGGCACAGTCTTCTCTGCTTTATAAATTTTACCAGAATTTTTCACAGTATTACTGTTTATTGATTAGTGTACCCCATGTAGGGCTCATCTCACTTATCTTCAGCAACATAAAAGTTAGATATTTAGTGTCAGCTAATCTTTTAGGCTCTGTCTTTGTCACGTCAATGGAAAAAAAAATCAACACCCTCAAAAGATCATTAAGTTCAACTTTGAAGAGTTTTAAAAAAGAAAGTAAGTAGTCTTTTCGAAACAGATGAAAAATATTTTTAGGTTTGATCCTAACTTCATGCATAACATGAAGTTACATGAGTCTGATTAGATTAGATGAGAAGCTGACTCAAATATTACCGTGATAAAAACAAATAATTAAAATAATGATTGTTGCTGTTTCTCCCGATACCAATCTTGCTCTGAAATTTTCATGTATTCTTTATTGAGACAAGAAAACAGAAAACAGACATAATGCCTTGCAGGTTTAGTGCACAATGTTATAGTGAGGACAATTTTAGGGGAAAATAGTTATTAACTAAATGTAAATTGGTTTGTTTACAACTAGTCCTATAAGACATTTCTGATCATAAATAAAATTAAAAGGTTATTTTCCCTTCAAATCTCAGTGAAAACCTAGTTCGCATTCTTGGGAATCAATTCTACTTAAAGAATCAATAATTGGAGACCGTAGATAGGTTTTATCCTGTCTGACTTTGTCCGTCTTAACAGCTACTGGTTGTGATTCCCTTACTGAAGCATTGTTTTCCAGTGCTCTTCCAGATTCCATACAGAACCTGTAGAACTGGCAGATGTAAAGCACAATAAAACCCTACAGACAATCCATACTTTTTTGGAGACACAGTTGTAGGTCTGTGAGAATATCTGAGTACATATGAAAAACTACTACAGTTCTCTACCTGGGCAATTAAATATCTGATGTTGTGATTTAATGTGATATGAAGATATTGAGGTGCAAATGTCTAGACATAAGTATTCAGACACATTAGAGGTGTATGCTTCCATTTATAGTCAGAAGAAATCTAGCCAAGGGAGTTTAGAGAGCTATTTAGCTGGTCAGCTAGTAGACATTGACTTTAAAGTGTGTTGAATCTCTGTCTGCACCCATGGAATGTGTTGGCCAGTGGTGGGGGTTTGGACATATGTAGACAGGTAAATTTAAAAGATTTAATTCTGCACTCAGGCTGACCTCTAAACTGTAATTAATTTTAACTTTGGAAGGTAGGTATGTACTGAGAAACACTAGCTACCATAGAAGAGAAAATCTTCTGTCAAGATGTTTGCCCAGATGACCAACTTTGAATATACACTGACAGCTAAAAAGTTAGCATCACGGAAATCACTCTAAAAGACTCTAGTACAAAACCAGACAAGAATAACTAACCTGGAAAAGAATAAGTAAAGGGAGAGAGATTAATTTGGTCTTCACTGTCATGCTGCCAATGACTGTATTGGAGGGGAACTATATTTTGGCTAAAATACGTCATCTAACAAGAAGGTTTGGATAAGGTATACCAAATTAATAACAATGAATCATACATTAAAACTAATTCAAGAAAATGATTCCTAGGACTGATCTGTCCTCAGGAAAAGAATTTGCTACATGCAATGCATCAACTGTGTGTTCCTCCATTTATAGCCTTCAGAAAAAACATATTAACTACATGTGTCCTAAAGTTCCAATGTTTATTCCAAAGATAAGAACAATAACTGGAAAAAACATCTGCACACCTTTATGATATTTTTAAAACAGATATGAAATTCTTTGTGTACACTTCAGCCAGCAAAAATAGATGAACTTGCCCTAATTCTCAAGTGATTTCTTCTTGCTAGTAAGTCATGATGGTAAGGACATTGGGTAACTCATATGCTAACGTCTCAACCTCTTGACTACTAGTTTAAGGATAGTTCATGTTCAGCCACCTTGGAAGGAGGATATAATTATGAAGATTTGCCTAGAATATAAAACACGACTATACCCTCACTACAGAAAAGGAACCTGATAACTTGCTACATATTACTTTGAAGTTTTTTATACCAAGGATGCATCTTCATAAATCTCATAGTTTGGAGACGTGCTCTAGCCATTCTTTTGCCTCAGTGACAAGCAGAAGCCAAGGCAGATGGCTGGATTGCATAAAAATCTTTTTGCAAGAAGCTGTACTGGCATTTCTTAACCCAATACTATATTTCAGGCTCACACCAATGATAGCATTAAAGGCAGATTTTAGCTGGGCAATATTTATTCCCAGAAGTCTCTGTGCGTATGCAAAATCCCTGTAAAATGGAAGTTTAGAGCTCTAATTTCTAGCAAAGCTTATTTCATATTGTATGTCGAAAACAATTTTATGGTTCTTTATTTAACACTGATTATAGTGCTGTACTTGCTTTACGCAATCTAAGTTGCATCTAAGCTTTACATACACAAAGATGCATAAATCACAGTTTTTACAAGAGCAAATTAATATTAGTGAACATCTAGAATTATTTCTCTGAAATTGGTGGATTTAGTCAATACTTTGACTTTTAGATGAGGATTTCTAGAACTGTGGTCATCCAGATGACAGAACTTGTCTGGGTGTCATAGAAATAGATAAAAGTTAACACATTTTTGTTAGATACTTGAAAGCATTCAGCAACCCTATGTGGTTTTTGGCTGATTTTCTATAGTCCAGTGGATGATGATGAAACTGTTCTCTCTCAAAGGCAACTTTTATGATTAAGGATTCTTCATGAGACAATGAATTTGTTAAAATAAGCTTGGGTGGAAATTGGGCTTTTTTTACAGATCTTTACAATAAATTTTGTTTTCTTTAATTTAAACATAAATTGATGGAGTGAATTTGTATTATTGAAGACATTACCAAACATTCATTTCCTGGGTTCAGTTTCATTCTAAACTAGCAAGCACTTAACACTCTGTCAGCCCCTTGTGCTTTTAACTGAATAAAGGTCAGATAATCAGACATCTGAAAGGACAGCTCATTTATCATCCTTTGATAAATGTGTCAGTAGCTAATCTTTAGCAGTGGATGATAACACCACACAATGAAAAGTTAATGGATTCAAAGCACTAAATTTACAACAACAAGAATGTAATGATGCTGTAAAGCAGAAAGTTCAATTTTATTCCATATTATATATGAAATTATTTTTGTGGCTGAAGCATTAATTACCACAATCTAAATACTATTCTGAAGAATTCTGTTCCACGGAGGACAAGACTGATCTTGATAAGAAATCATAATTATAGAACTGATTGAGTATTATTTCAACAAACAATTCTAGGATTTCTATCCCATCAAGCTAACTGCTGAAGCCTCACAAGTTTAAAATTTATTGTTAAATGTTTCTTGCTCCAAATTAATATATACCATTTTATAGCGCATATTCTGATTTTATGTCATTTATTATTTATCTTAAATGAAAACTAATTTAGTCACCCTAGACCTACAGCTGTGGTTGAGAGTACATGTCTCTGCCTTAGGTTGTATCTTGTCAGCCCTATACAGGTGTTTCTGATATTTTAAGGCTTAAATAACTGGACACATCTGTTCAGAAGATTGGGTTTTTATTTTCTATAAGCTTTAGGATCATTTTTATATTTTGATTTTATCTAATTTTCTAAGTATTGTAGAACATAAGAAAGAATAGTGATGAAGACGGGATATAAAGACAAATGATACACAAGAGTTATTAGATTCATGTATTCCTTGAAGTTATTCCAGAAGAAAAATGTCTCTACCTCCCTTTGCCTTCATCTTCTCTCTCTTTCTAGGAGTCCATGACAGAATCATGTGAACAGATATAGTGGATTATTTTTTGCTAGGATGCAGATGATGGCAATTATGGTTAAAATTATTAAACTAAAACTATTAAACTTTATTGGCCTGCGATTTAGGCTAAAGGGTCTTAGCAATCAGAGCCAAAGCAGATGCAGAAGACCTCCAAGCAAGTATTTCGTATTCCTTTGGATTCTGTTGGGATTTAAAAGTTTTGAGAAAGTCCCATGCAGGACAAGGGAGATGATAGAGAAAATATCTTACACGTCATAAAATCTACACTGAGAGAAGTCTGGAAAGAACTGTCAAAGTATTTTACTACTTCAGAGTCACATTTTTCCACATAAGGGAACAATCCAGATCTAAGTGGTTTATATTCTGGGTTACAGTGTGCACAAATAAATTCTAGATTGGTTACTTCAGATGAGAAAAGAAAATACTCGTCTTATTAATTAGATGCTGAATTAGGTTTATTTAATTAATTCTAAAGAAATTTCAAGTAACAATGTATTTACCTTATAAAGCAGTTTTATAAGAAAATAATTCACAAAGGAGAGAAGAAGAAAATTTTACATAACCTAATAACCACTTTTATCTAATTTTTGAGTATATGTTGCATTCTAATGGTTCATAAATGTGTTATGGAAATCAGAAATATGATCTTGCAGTACAATTTTGGAGGTATTATTTTCATCACAGAAGGTAAAGCAGATTTATTGCATGTTCAGTATCAGTTTTGCAAACTCACTGTTACGATATTTGAGTAAAACAACAGAACATGAAATTTTTTAACAGAAAAAACTTTCAAGAAAATAATAANTATATTATAATTATTATTTCTGAGCATATATATTTTAAAAAAAGAGTTAGAAATTTTAGAGAACATATTCCTACACTCAGCTGCTGTGCTGGGTGCTTAGAAGTTTTATTTCTATTATACTTCACATTTGTCATACTCCACACAGGAGGTCTATTAAAGCTTACAAAGCTGACAATTTCTGATGAAAATGAGACATGTGTTTAAGTAACTGCTGCATCATTCTGACTATGTGCATCACATGAAATCCAAGCAAAGGGTCAAATTCTATCAGTTTAGTCCTAAAACTTTTTAATGTGTTATTATTGCTGCCTCACAAGCAATTACTTTAATTTTGATTTAAGTTGCAGTTCTGCAACATATCCAGGAGGGCTTTAAGGTTGATTGGTCTAATCTGATAAGTCATTCAAAAAGTTCAAGATGTCATGCGTCTACTGATGTATAATATTCTATCAAGCCAAAGTACATTAAAATTGCAGTCTTTCACTAGTGTATATCACTAATAATCTAGAAAGCAGGAATAAAAAGATAAATAAAAAAGACACAGAAAAGCAGAGTGGTTTAAAATTATACATTGTTTTATATGTGATGTGCCAGGTGTAAACTTCTATTCTGTTTTTGTAGATCTTCCTTCACCATGGTGCTTCAGTCTGTCTCAGAAGCCTAAGGATCATTGTAATCATGATGCTTAGCACTCACTGAAGAAAACAGATGTTTTGAAAATTCTTTTAAGGAAATAGGTCTGGGATAAGATAACAATAGGAATCATGGGATAATGTAAAAAGATGTGCTTGTGAAAGACTTGGAAAACATACCATATATTTTGGTTATTTGTCTTTACAGTGACCAAAGTATAAAGAATATATCACTCCATTCTTTACATTAGCTTGTTCCAGATGGATTCTCCCACACATTATTACTGTCATTATTATTGTTCTTATTATTATTATTACTGCTTCTGCTATTGTTCTACAGATAATGTGCTATAAGACAAAAAACTCGAGAGGTTTGGAGACATGCAAAATAAAATCTCAGACCATACTGTCTTTGAAAATAATGTATATCACCCCTGTGAAACTATGAAGTGAATAAATTTCAAAGCCATAATGAAAGGAGCTAGCCTTCTAGCCCGAAGTCAAATTAATCTCTGCACATTCTCCTTGAAAATTATTTAAAGGAAAAATAAATTATCTCTGTAGCAAATTTATCTTCATCCCTAGGTGTTGAATTGCATGTGTCTGCTGTGACAATACTTACTGTAGACAGCGATGGGAGAATCAGGGTTTTTTACATTGTCTGAACATTACAGCTTTGCCTTAGAATTCATATCACTATGTTAAAAGGATATATTTCTGTTCTCCAGTTTTTCTGTTCCTCAGCTATTCTGATCCTGGAGAATTTTATTTTCTGTTTTCAGTTTTTATTAGAATCTCTGCTCCTCTAGGTGTATCTGGGATGATTTTCCACCCCTTTAAATTCTGTGGAACGGAAATGACAGCTTTGAATGGAAAGTAGGCATCTTAAAGTTTTCCAGGAGCCGTTCTGTCCCTTTCCAGCTCTTATCTATGTGGCTCTTAATCTTAGAATTGAGGAATGGCTGAGGTTGGAAGGGAACTTTGAAGGTCATTGGGTCCAATGTCCCTGTTCAAGCAGGGTCACCCAGACCCAGCCAGCTCCCTAAGTACTCATGGGTGCAACCCATCAGGGGTCATGGATTTATGTATGGCCAGTTTGCTTACATATTCCCTGATCTGATGCTCTTTCACCAAGAGTAAGTCTTCCTTGCTCCAGAATTTCCCCTAATCTCCAGGTCCTTGGATTTAAAAAAAAAAAAAGTTTTCAGGGAAGAGATGCCATCCACAAATGCTTTGATAGGCTTGAGGAGTGAGCCTGTGCAAACGTCATGAGGTTCAACAAGGACAACTTCAAGGTCCTACACCTGAGTCTGGGCAATCCCCAATATCAATATAGACTGTGGAAATAATATTTTGAGAGCAGCCCTGTGGAGAAGGATTTGTGTATCCTGTATACTTACCATTATGCTAGAGACAGACTCTGCCTGTGTCTCCACTGCAGTTGGAGTTCTGGGCTCTGAAGCTGTAGGGTCTCTGAGAAGATCCTATCCATCTCTCATTCATCCTCTTTGATGCTGCATAGCCTGCTTGCTTCCTCCCATAACTTGGTGACACAGCTCTTAAACAACAGCACACCCCCTGCATGAACGGGGACCACCTCTCCAGCCCTAGGAAGAGGCCCCAGGCACTCCCTGCAGCCTGGGACTGAAAGGACTGCACCAACCATCTGAAGCTCCCTGTGTGGGTTGAAACCTCTGCCCTGATGGGGATGGCTGCTCAAAAACCTGCTGGGGGACGTGCCACGTGGTGTATTGCCAACAAACATGAAACTGTTTAGATCCTGCTCTGACCTGAAAACCCTTTCTTTTCAGCCTGCTGTGTAAAATGCTGCATTTTTTGGCTGCACCCTGGCAACTGTGCTCTAGGCATTTCCCTACCTAGCGCCAGCTAAAGGAGTGCTTGACTCTCCCTGATCAGAGGTGAAGTTATTTAGGGTTTTTCCAGACCCCTGACAAAGTTCCTAGGAGCTCAGGAAGATCACAAAGAGAGTCCAAAAACTGCTGCTTCTGTTAGCTGTATTCTCGTTTCATTAAGACACCTCTCCTGTTATGCATCTATAGTTGGAAGAACCTATTCTGGTAAAAGATGTACTCTTGTCTGAAGTTCCATTGTAGCTTATGATTTGATAGAAAACCACCTAAATACCCAAATCCTTAATTTAGCTGAATCCCACCCCCTCCCAAAAGCCTGAAGAGTTAGTCATGGATAGTTAGGCATGGCAGTGCCTGAATTGTTTGAATTAGGTTGATTGGCTTCCAGCCTATTTGTGGAACTAATTTAAATAAATCAAAGTGAGAAGGATGTTTATCACCCTATGCTTTATGTAGGCTTTTCATCATGGAAGCTCTAAAGGCTTCAATATCTCTTGAAAGTATTCCTTTATGAAAGGACATTGCAAGACAAAGTAAGCTGAAAAATTCTGATTCCACGCAGATGAAAGAAGCATAGAACTAAAGTCATTCCCTCCTTGGAATAACAGGAGAAGCTGTTGCATGGTGAGAAAGCAACACTTTCTGTCACAATGATTTTTCTTGAGAGAATAATTATTGCAGATATGCTACTATGGAGTTTGGTTTCAATGTAGTTTAAACATGCATTGGCTTGTGTTCTGCAAAGAAATGCAAAGACAGACAGGTGTGTTTGGATTTCCATGCAGCAGGTAGAGGAATGCAGGGAGCAATCTCTGGCAGGACTTAAAGCTTAAGACCATACACAATGTAACACAAAAGAAGCTTTACTGGGGAGGGCTAGTCACCAGCAGACTTTCAACTGGGTAAAGAATAGGGTTTCATCCCTTGTACCTCTGGGCTTTGATGTTCGTAGGTCCTGTATGTTGCATTTTTTGATTCCTTAATACTTTTGTGAGTCTAAATCTAAGGACTTAGTTTTTACTTCATTTCTGTTCTGGGCTGTTAAGGAAGAAATATGGACTCTGGAAGTTTCTAGCTTGTTTTTTCATGGCTTCTGCTACTGCATTTCCATTAGTAAGGATGAAAGAAGAAAGGATATACAAAAAGTGATGACTAAACCTTTTTGCTATAATTTTGTCACATTTGATATAGCTGTTAAAGATATGATAATTTCACTTGAGGAGCATTTTGTTTGTTTCTGGCTTTGTCAGCTACTTTTAACATTGCCATAATTTATATATAATTTAAGCAGGGTGTCAGTTGTAGCAAAATGATTTACCTCAAACATTTTATCTGTCACTTTGTCCTGTGCCTAAATATTCTACATTTCAGAGAGGTATTGGTATGCATGTGATTGCTCATACAGAGCCCTACTTATCCTCCAAATATGTGTCTCACTCTTCACTGCTGATAACCAGGATAATTGCCATTGTCAGTCTCAATAAAATATATTTTTTGGGTAAGTTATTGGGCTATTTAACAATTTAAGAGAACTGGAAAATATTTTGTTGAGTATAGATTTCTTTAATAATGCAATTTTTCTTCTAATGTTTAACAAATAGAATCTATTTATTTATATCGTGATTAATTTCATAAAGGGACGTTCAAGTTGAGAACTTAATGCAAGCTGAATTAAATCAGAAACTACAGATATCCCTAATTGTATATAACTAGATCTATGTAGATATACTTAGCTCTTCCTTAGGTTAGTAGCATAGACATTCTGGTAATTAATTTATTTAACCCAGTAACCCATTAGTGATAACCACTAATGTTTGAGCTTTCATGTTCAGTCTAAGACACACACTTAAAAACATGGAAAGCTGAGGTAACTCTAAGATATCTACTGGTTGCAGCCAACTCAGAATATACTAATTAGGAGCGTACTTGGAAAATGCTAATTGTGACATGTAGGAGTGTATATAGCAAAGCCACTCAGGAGCTGATTTGCTTGCCTGTGGAAATTTTATTCACTATGTGCAGAGAGTACATAGAGGTTCAGGGAATGTAGGTCTTAATGACTTGAGTTCTTTTTGATCAGGAAGAGAAGTGTTTTGTCTTTTTTTTGGCAAAACAAAATCAGACAAAGAGATATTTAAAGCAGATATAGTAGGAATATGCAGTGGACATTTGCCTTCAATTGAAAATAAACTAATTTTTTTTCTTAATTTCTTCTATCATATTCCTATTAACTTTTATATACTACTTGGATTTATTTTCCAAATGTGAAGTTTATAAAAGTTTACAGACATACCAATACATAGCTTTTGCATTACAAACAACTGTCTGATCAGTAATGAAGATAATGCCAAAGAATACATACCTTTCATAACAAAGTGAGATGTGGCAAAATGAAGAAAAAGATATTTTGCATTCTCTTAGTTATAGCCAAAAAGAGTTTCAAAGCACACCTTGAGGTGCTGTGGATAAAATCTATTATGTAAGCAGCCACCTGTGAAGAGTTTCTACAAAATTTGGTGAAGGACATTTATCATTCTTCAATTAAAATGTCAAATCTAATTAGACTTCCCCTCAACACACTGTATCTTATCACAGTGGTACAACGAGAGAGACTTTCCCTTGAATTACTAAAAAGCATAGAGGGTATCTGTGAAAGCTCCATGAGAAGCAGGGGAGCCTTTCTGTAGGATTTTTAAGTGAAAGAGAGTTAACCCATCAGCTGTTTACAGCCCATAATGCATCTCTGGATTTGATATTGTACCTGGATGAAGGAGAGGTCTGTTCTCCTAAGACTCCAGACCAAATTGTTCTATGATTAGGAGAGATGTGTCCAAGACTCACAGGTTGTTTTGATAATGACTGACACTGTATATTGGCTGTTTGGCAGAGTGGAGATTTCACTATTCATTTTTTGGTACTTGCTTTTAATCTGATGTGACACAGCTTAAAAAAGCTAAACACTAAATTATGAACATGATGTTTCAAAATAAAGATTTCAAGCAACGCCATCTTGCCTTTTCAAGTAAGCGATTGCCAGTCCAGTCTGCAAGTCTGACTTACAGAAAACACAGTGGAAAGAAAAATATTAAATATTGTTAACAGTAACCTAAACGTTTTCAGATGAACACGAGTATTTCAAAAAAATTGAAAGAGTATTTCATAAAATCAGAAAGAGTATTTTATGAAAATCTACCACTGATAGCTATAAGAAATAACCCAAAATGTATGAAATAAGTAAATATTTTCTTGTCACTGGTTTCCTGAAAAACTAGATGTGTCACACACAGGCATGTGAGTAATGCAGTCCAATGATTTGAAGACATGAATCACCATACTAATAACACCGTTGGCTGATCAAATTGTATCTAGACAGAAATGGAATTATTCGTCCCCCTAAACTGAGTTAAAATTCAAACTTTACAGAGTTATATAATTCTTTTATTATAATCGACAAGCCAGAGTAGTTACAACTACTCTGTTTTTCCACCTTCCAGTCAGTCCAAATACAATAATTGGTTTTTTTTTTTTTTTCTGTTGTCATTGTTTAGAGACTGTTTTAGCTTTGGCTTTTTTTTCCCAGGTTGACTCTTATTTTTATATCTATAAATTATTTTAAATTGTCCGAATCTAGTACTCTCTGGCCAGATTCTTTTAGATATTCCACACAAGGAGGACTTAATGTTTAATATCAAATTTATTTATTTGTGAATATTTGATATTATATAGGACTTTGATTTCACAGAATGATATAGCAATGTGATGAAATCACAACACAAACACAATATAATGATTGCAACGTACAGTTGGATCACAATGCAGACGTGGTTCCTATTACTGGTCTCCAGCAATGGTAAGATCACCATCACAGTGCTGGGTGTCCGCAGTCTCCAGGAAGGAGTAAGTGAATTAAAGGCAGTTCAAGCCCATTGCTCTCTTCAGACTTCATTTTGCTGGTTTTTCAATTCTTATAAGACCTACATATGCACTTTCCCATGCAGGTCTGGCTGGCTGGGGAAGATAATACTTTCTATTGGCTGTTTTAGGGAAGGCCATTTACATAATGGCTTGAGGCAGTCAACCGATACAGCCATTTATCTAAAGCAAAGGCTACTCTCTCATCTCATTTATGCTGTGCTTCCTTTGTAATAGTTGTGGTCACTATATTCTTTTCTGAAATTCACAAGCACATCATCCTTGCTATGGTATTGTGTTTATGGGTCCAAGTTTTGGTAGCGGGGGGCTGTGAGGAGAGACTGTGTCTGCCCCATGCTGGACATAGATGGTTCCAGATCGCTCCAATGGACCCATCACAAGACACAGCTGAGCCTTTCAGGCAAGCTGAGGGTGCCTCTGTGATAACATGTTTAAGAAAGGGTGAAAAGTGGTGTACTTTTTGAGAGAGTGAGGAGTGAGAAAAAATGTGATAGAAGCAACCTTGCAGACATCGAAATCAGTGACAAAGGAGCTGGGGAAGGTGCTCCAGGTACCAGAGCAGTTCCCCTGTACCTCATGGAGAAGACCACGGTGATACAGATTGTCCTCCCCGCAGTCCATGGAGGACTATACTGGAGCAGATATCCACTCTGCAGCCCATGGAGGACCCCAAGCTGCAGCAGATGGAGATGCCCTGAAGGAAGCTGCAAACTGTGAAAGAGGAAACCACAGCCCATGGGCGACTCATGATGTAGCAATAAGTTCCTGATGGAATGTACTCCATGAAGAGGACCCATGCTGGAACAGTTCTTGAACTGCAGCCCATGGGAAGGACCCACATTGAGACAGTTCATGGAGGACTGTATCCCTTATAATGAACCCCACAGTGGAGCAGGGAAAAGTGTAATGAAGTTGGAGTGGTAAAGGCAAAGTGTTATGAACTGACCACAATCCCCATTCCCCATCTCCCATGCCACTCAGAGGGAAGAGGTAGAAGAGTCAGGAACAGAGAAATGAGTCTGGGAAGAAGGAGGGGTGGAGGGAAGATATCTTTAGTTTTATCTTTGTTTCTCACCATCTCACTCTATTTTTGTTGGCAAAAAATTCAATTGCTCTTTCTCCAACTTGAGCCTTCTTTGCTCATGATGGTAATTGCCGAGTGATGTCCCTGTCTTTACCTTGACTCACGAGCTTTTCCATCATATTCTCTCCCTGTTGAGGAGGAGGAGTGAGAGAGCAGCTTGGTGGGCATGTGGCAGCCAGCTGAGCTTAACCCACCACACCTATCTTCTCTGAGCCTTCTTCCATTGTAGGGATTCACTGATTGTTCACGCAAATGGAGATGGATATCCCCGCCATGATGTTCCATATAATTTTTGTCTGTAACTAGAAGAAAGTTTGTCGGTAACTGCTCCTTCTCTGCTAATACATTTTCTCTAGAAAATGCACATAAAGAGACACAGTAGGTAGCAAAGTGCAGACCTAAAAAACTCTCCTGCTCAGGAATAGTTGGTTCTGCCATGGATGAAACTGAAACAAATGTCAAAGAAGGGAGAACTGACAAGAACAGCTTCTGCGTGGTAACAAGGAAAACCATTTCTTCACTTTCATAATTTTCTGGCAAGCCCATAGTTACTAAACATATTAACTGTATGTCAGAAAGTTGGTGGAAATTCTCCATGCATTAAGTGTGCACATCAGTTGTGAGTCTTCAGTGTGCTAACTCAAAAAGCAAGATAGAGTATGTGGGAAAATGCAGGAAATGAGTAAAGTATCTAAAATCTCAGCAAAATCATTCCCTACTCCTTCCCCTTAACCAAAATTAAGATGTCTTCAAGTTAAATTTCCACTTCTGGTGAAGTATGCTCTTGAATTGCAAGTACATCTATTCTGCTGTTGTTTTCAGCTTCTGGCTCTGTTTACATTTACAGCTCAGATGCTTAGCTGGGAGTTGCTAAAATTTCAATGTACTTCCATCACATTAACCAGCTGGGGTTCTGCCTAGCAATAAATCTTAAAAATTATTCATTTTCAGGGGATTACTTCTCTGTGTCATGATTGTATATTATAGGTGTTATCTACTAAGGAATTCTCAGCTAATTGCTTAGGAACAGTATTAAAGTTCACATTCTTGATAGCTTTGAACAGATGAAATACCGATTTCCATTAGTGAGTACGCACACAGCAGAAGACACATGGAATTATCATCCAATAATTCAGATAATCATCACAACAATCATTACACCCCCAAAAGGATATGAATTATTTTAAAATGCAAACAGCTTGACATAAAAAAATGTTTAATCTTATAAAACAGCTAAGAAAGTCAGTTCTGCCAAATGTACGCAACTTGAGTTGAATGTATTTGAAAATTTGTCAGAGTATAAGACTATTTCAGATTGGGCCAGATGTAAATGAGACTGTGCTAATTTTTGATGTATAAATCTGTATGAATGGCTGTTTCCGTGTGAAAGGTATTTGTGCACCTGCCTTAGCACATTTCCTTGATTCACTTCCTCATGTGGATACATGTATGTAGATATATGTAGATATATATATGTAGACTTTCCTCCGGTCTCCTATGTAAGTTTTATAAATTCATTGATGATTTAGACACTGAAAACAAAATAATGGACAAGTATTAATGCTAACATCAAAGTGCACAGCCTGGTTTTGGTGATATTATTATGTTCATCAAAGGTCGTTTTGTTATGTTTTCTTTTGTTCTCACAGTGATTTTTCCCTAAAAATAAAATGAAAAATATTCATAGCCAAAATTCACTCATGAAAGGATGGAGAGTTAATAATTGCCCTTAGCTGATGCCCAGCATCAGTTCAATTATGTCTGCAAATGACTTTTGAAAACTGGCTGAGTAGTACCAAGAAGCTACCTTAAAATGTCATCTGACAAATGACCTATTGTTCTTATTCTAATAAATTGTCTTTCTGTAGGTATACACCACAAAAGTTTATTGTATGTGTAAGGCCCTTTATTTCATTAGGTTTCATGCAAGCAAATTCTATTTTCATTATATTCTTTGCTTTTCATTTTTTAGTTTTTCTGCATCGCTTTTTGTTGTGTGAAGTAATCATTCACTACTTCAATGCACATGTCTCTGGGGTGTAGCACAGTAGTTAAACTCTATAACAAAACGTCTGTAAAAAAAACCCCAAAAAACAAACAACACCCCCACCTCCAAGACAAAAAAAAAAAAAAAAAAAAGACTTAAGAAGGGAAATAATTAATAACCTCTCCAAAGAGAAGTACAGGAGTGTTTCACACAGAATCAACTTACCCAAACTAGATTTTCACCAGCAAAATGGGATTTAATACCCTTATCCTTATACAAATGTCTTGAATTCTTAATGAACATTAGCTGTCAGTGCACTGATATCAATTTCTAAAGTAATTTCTGTCTTTCAAACACAGTTGTCATCTTGGTAAAACATGATGCTAGTGCTTGCTGGGAAAGCAAATCATTGTGTTTGTAACATACAGACAAATCTGTCTGGTGTTAAACAAAGAATGAAACAGTTCTCTGCAAAGAAACTGACGCTGGTTAAAAAATTCTGTCTTCACCAGTCCTTACGGCCAAACTATATTGTCTGAAAGTATTGTCACATCCTTTAGAAATTCAGATCAAACTAAGACCTGTATGCTACTAAATAAAATTATCCAAGAGACAAGAAAGATGTTGTTCAACTTAGTTAAATGAGATCTTATTAAACCACATAACTATTTTAACAACAGTTAAAGTGATGCAATTCTGTACTAGTTACAGCAAGTAGAGATGATAGCACTACTTACTATAAGCTTTCCTAAAGTTTCCAAGAATAACACCCTTTTTCTGCCTATTTTATTACTCAATGAAAATTAGTTGAACTGTAATCATCTGAACATTCAGCTTCTAAACATTGTGTATGACTAGTGTTAAAAAAAAAAAAAAAACAAAAACAAATAGGCTAGAGATTTCTCTGAAAGAAAAAGGTGAATATCTGGGGATATTCTGCACTGGTACTGGTGGGGGTTGACCTGCTGGAAAGCAGCTGTGTAGAGAGAGACCTGGGAGTCTTGGTAGACAAGTTGATTACGAGGCAGCAATGTGCCCTTGTGGCCAAGAGGACCAATGGTATCCTGGGGTGCATTAAAAAGACCGTGGCCAGCAGGTCGAGAGAAGTCATCCTCCTCCTCTACTCTGCCCTGGTGAGGCCACATCTGAGTACTGTGTCCAGTTCAAGAAAGACAGGCAACTGCTGGAGAGAGTCCAGCAGAGGGCTATGAAGATGATCAAGGANCAATGGTATCCTGGGGTGCATTAAAAAGACCGTGGCCAGCAGGTCGAGAGAAGTCATCCTCCTCCTCTACTCTGCCCTGGTGAGGCCACATCTGAGTACTGTGTCCAGTTCAAGAAAGACAGGCAACTGCTGGAGAGAGCCCAGCAGAGGGCTATGAAGATGATCAAGGAAATGGAGCACCTCTGTTATGAGGAAAGGCTGAGAGACCTGGGTCGGTTTAGCCTGGAGAAAAGAAGAGTGAGAGGGGATATTTTCAATGCTTATCAATATCTAAATGGCGGATGTCAAGAGGATGGGGCCAGACTCTTTTCAGTGGTGCCCAGTGACAGAACGAGGAGCAATGGTTACAAACTGGAACACAGGAAATTCCATCTCAACATGAGGAAAAACTTCTTTACTTTGAGGGTGACAGAGCACTGGAACAGGCTGTCTGGAGAGATTGTGGAGTGTCCTTCTCTGGAGACATTAAAAACCTGCCTGAATGCATTCCTATCCAATCTGCTCTAGGTGAACCTGCTTTGGCAGTGTGGTTGGACTAGACAATCTCCAAAGGTCCCTTCCAACACCTACCATTCTGTGATTCTGTTAAATTTGTCAGGAAACATGGATTTTTGCCATGTTTATGAAAAAACACAGAGTTTAAACAAATTACAGGTCTTAAAAACATTTGCAATTCATACATATTCAACTGAAAACCAGAATTTCACAGCTCCATTCCCTAAGCACGCCATCTGCACTAAGCATGTTCTGGCCAGGTCTGAGCAGATATTCATGAGTTGTGGTAGCTCTATGTCTAAGAATTATAAGTGACAGCAAAAGGATTGCTCCTCTTGAAGAACCGCCGACAACTCTATATTTGTGCCGAGGCAGCAAAAGCAATTGGATAAAAGAGACGAGAACTATCCTATTTGAATTCAATCACAATGAAAGATATTTCTGGAGCTAGATGACTAGGCAAAGATTAGGAGGGGCATAGGAGGTTCAGTTTCAAGGAAAACACAACATGGTGTAAATTGACAATGAAAAAAAAAACCGTCAGCAGGATTCTGGTATATAACTTCAGGAGAGTGGTTCAGGGATCTGATTAGAAGTGAAGGGAAATTAGAGGTGTCTGGAAAGGCTAGACAAATGTCCATGGATATAGTCTGGTAAGAAACCCTAGCATTGTTGCAGACCTGATGTGGTCTATGCAAAACAGAAGGGTTAATATGGTGGAAAAGAAGAAACGAGACTAGATGTAGAGCCCAGAAATGAAGATTTTTATTAGAAAGCATTTGAGCACTAATGGAAAGACACAAGCGAAGGTCAGCAGGCAACAAGGGAGCCGGGCTGAATGAAGAACCATGATGAGAGGAAGCGGAATTTAACGGGCAAGCTATTAGCAGGATAGTCTTCAGCAGCATGCAGAGGTTTTTTTCCAGCAAGGAAAGAGATTAATGATGTCAGGAGGTATGTATGATAGCTTTTGTTGGTTGGAAGCTTGTGTAAATTCTAGCACTTAAGCATAGCTATAATAAGTACAACTACAGTTCAACAACATTCAACTATGGGACAAAACAACAAATAATAACTGGCAATCGTGGATATACGATAATGATGAGAATGACAGTAGAAAGTATAATCATAGCAATCTTATAAAATAAGTAATTAGATTGTGTCAATAGTAGTGGATAACTACTATAAAGTCAACATCATACAGTCATTAAAATATTAGCAGAATAGTTTTATGGGTATGGTGGGCACACTCAATCCCAAATCCCTGAGTTCTCCCAACACGATTAAGTTACAAAGACCCCTATCTTTGTCCTTAGAGTCCACATCCATGGTACAGGGGAACCAGCAGCATCCTGCTGGAGTGTCAAGATGACTTGGAGAAGGTGCTTGCCTGAGCAGTTGACTTTCAGCCACCACTGCCTGCAGCGCTGGTCCTCCTTACATCAAAATTCAGCTGCATTTCATTCCCTCAAAAGACTGGTTATGTTATTCTGTTCTTTATTTGCCCAGTTTTGTGGACTGTTACTGTGCCTGTGTCTGGAGATAACTGCTTGCTATGTCCTTGATCATCACCTCCTCATCCTGACAGTGATCCTCTGGGGAGTCAGGTCCTCAAAACTAATCAGAAATTACCATTCCCATGATCTAAAGCTTAAGCTTAATCAGCATTTCAGTTAGTCCATATCTATGCAATACCAAATACATTTGTATTAGCAAATGCCACACCAACGCATTTGACTTCAATCATTACCTTTCCCCTGTATGGTAGCTAGCCACATGTTAAGGTGCATCAGATCAGCAGTTCCCTTCTCCCCCAGTAGCAGTATATATTAAGGCCTGTTGTCCCATCCAAGCTCAATAATCTTGATATAGATTTCAAGCCCTTTTGCCATTTTTTTTACACATGCACATGCAAAGTAGAGATTGGGCAGTAAGAACAAGGGAAATACTAGCGTAGAGTCCAAAAGAAAAAAAATATGTACTGACTGGAAGAATGGATCTTTGATAAGAAAATCTCATAGTCATGTTGTGGAATTCATGATTGCTGTGGGAAACTAGTCTTGGGGCAACCACTCAATTACACTTTACAAAAAAGATGAGAACTTCTGCAACTGTAGAATATCACTGTTGCTCATATGACAGAAGGCTGTGATCTGAAAATATTTAGGATTGATAGAGAGTTTGTAACAAGATTATTAACACTGTCTTTCAAACAATCATCTGCAAATAAAATATTATGAAAATATTACTTATAAATACATTTTGTTTAACTGATGAATTTTGGCTAGCTTTTTCCAGAGACAGCCGGTGACTTTAAAAATAAAAATGAAAAAATATTCATGAGTTGTTTGGCCAAACCACTTCCCCATAATCCTTTGATGGTTTCACTGGTTTCCAGCATCTCATTTTGGGTTTTGTTTTCTTCTTTGTTTGCATTTTGTTAGTCATAACACTGTATTCTCCATTACAGTAAAGTTTACTTTAAGAGGTAACTCACACACTTATGCCTTATTACTCTGTATACACATGCTCTTCTGTTTTTTCTTATATACTTATTTATCAGTGATATGTCCTGTTGTATACTGAATCCAGAATTTCTGATTCTGATCAGAAATCAGCATTTCTAATCCTTATGACTAGAATTCATACTGACTCTGAGAGAACTGTAAATAGCTGTGAAGCAATTAATAATGTCCCCCACATTGGGGTAATGAATGTAGAACAAAAAGCATTTTGGGGTTCGATGATTAATGTAATCTGACTCAAAAAGAACATGAATTCTCTTCCTCAGGGAAAAAGAAGCCCCTCAACATATGTGAAGACTGAATTCAGAATTCAGATGGGATGAAGAGCAGTTTATACCCTAGTGCCTAGGACATGCCGCCAAGGAAAACCAGACATTAATAATTGGAACACTTAGAAACAAGTTTACAAGAAATGACTGCATGCATCAAGAGAATATTCTGTTCTTTGATTTTAACTCCAGTGGTGGAACTAAATCAAAATGCTTGTGCTGTGTCCCTGCTGAAAATGAACAGATGGCTTCTTTCTCTTGTGCCATGAGTAATTTTTTTTTGCATGTATACTTCAACAGCAAACCTCCATCTCCTTATTCCCCTGGAAAAAAAAATTTGGGTGAAAAAAAAGAAAAGAAAAAGAAAAGAGTGTAAAACATGAATGACAGTGAAAGTCTATGAAATCTTAATGAGTCTGCTTCTTAGCTGATGCATTGTTTGGCTATAAATCACCAACGTTTATTATAAGATAAGTGTAGCAACCATAGATCACATTTATTGTGAATAATGACTGGAAAATAAATATGCATTTGAAATAATATCCTATTCTCAGGCACACAGAGTACCACCTTGTCATTGCCCATCATTACAAAATATAACTAAACTATAACATGATGTAGCTATGCAATAAATGTTACACTCCATAGCAGCATCGGTCAGGCATCATTTCTCCCTGTGTTTATGCTTTCTGCCTCATCTTCATTTACATTTCTTTCCTCTCTTTTCAACTCTTTTATCCTTTCAATATCCTATTATTATCATATACAGGGAACTTAATTTTTCTCCAACTTTCCTCATTACTTTTCCCAGCTCTTCTCCTTCATCTTTCTTGCACAGTTTCTAGGACATCTGTATGAGGGCTTCTTGATTTTCCACTTGACTCTTACAGCTATTTTACTGTCTTGTACCAAAAAGATAACTTGCTGATATTCCTCAGAAATTTTTGCTCAAACATTTTTGCAAATCTAGGGAGAACTAGAATTTTAAATATATTGAAGGATCTGTGATGAAGTTAGTGGCTGATCCACCCCCACAAGAACCATCTCATCAAAGTATGAAGAGCCCAGAAAGTGTGGACCGAGGTATCTTCCACCAAGTTAGCATCCAAAACCACAGAGGTTATAAAATGACCCTTCCTGTTTTGCATAAAGAACCTCTGGGTGAATTTTTTGACTACTGAGTTACTGATTAGAAAAACAAAATCTCTATAGATCATATTTTAAAAGAAGTCTGACCTGGAAGTGTCTTGAGGAAAGGGAAAGTTCACTAGTGATGAGATTTCCCTTGTATTTCACTCCACAGAAATGATACTTGTTGATCCTTTAGTTAATGCAGTTGATGTGAAATTAAGGAGGCATTTTCAGTAATAGTAGGCTAGGCTGTGAGTAACCTTAGCTCCTTTTAGAATTTTGTTAGCATTATATTAATGACTTAATCTTCATGTACTCTGTTTTATGCCTAGGATATTATAGGCATATTATTAATTCATAATTTCATAGACTTTTATGCCAGAAAAGGATATTGGATCATCTAATGTGACCCACTGTGCACTCCAGGCCCAATAATGTGCATTTAACTAAGATGTATCTCTCTCAAAGACATTCAGACCGCACTCCAGCTTTTCAAGAGATGAAGATTTCAGTATTTCTTTAGTTCCAAAAGCAAGATATATTCTGCATTAACATGTGTAAATTCCTCATAATTGGAACCTTAGTTTTTACTTCAATGCAGAATGTGTTGCATATTATAGCGATGCCCCCCACCACCTCCAAAAAAACCAAAACCCAAACCATCACTTTACAATACTTGGCAAGGGTGGTTACTATAGCAGATCGTGGGTAATTCAGTCTATTTGTGGTATTCCTTAAGAAGAGCATATGATAAGACAACCAAACAATAACTTACGCATGACATCTCTGTGTCATGAATTGTTCTCCATTTTCAGATATTTCAGTTTCCAATATCAATCCAGAATTAATATCCATGAAAAAATCCTCATTATTTTAATTCATTTATAGGAATGTGATAGTGTACATTTAAATAATGCATGTACACTCAAGCAGTCTTAAGTGTATCAGAAGCCATCAGAACCTTGCCAGACCAGGAGCTGATAATGAACTCTCTCATGCTTTGTTTGTCCATCTGACTGGTCATATTGTAAAAGATCAAAAGATGGGACAACAACCAGCTGTACTAATTGCTTTTCTTCCATGTTGGTTCTCTTCCTTCTGAGTCATTATAATAACCATGCCCTCAGCAGATGTATCACACAGATTGAGTGGATGGGTCAGCTTGTAAAACAAAGCTAAAACTCAAACAGTTATTCCGGTCAAGTGGAGAAAACGAATTTCCCATATTTATCACACCCACATTGGGGAAAAGCTTTGGAAATAAACAAGAGATTATACATACCTTCCTAAAATGTGCAAGTACTTAAGCTGGCAAAAAGCCAGCATTCTTTATTGTTGTCCTAGTTTCCAACAATTGTAACATACTTTTCTATGTCCCGATTTCCAGAGTGCTAAGCCACTGCTTTCCAGTGAAAAATAGAAGCAAGAAACAATAACCTGTCTTCAGCTGCACAAAGTTGCTTGGTTGTCCCCCTTTAATTTCAGCAAAAGAATGGTGAAAAGACAGAGAGAAATGATTCAGCTGTTACAGAAAGAAGATAGAAATTACTCCCTTTCAGCTTTTAGTCATTTGCTGTTTACTTAAACACTTATTTTACCCAAACCAGAAAAGTCCAGAACTGTCAAATTAATGGAATTATACTCAGAAAAACGCAAAGAGATTCTTCAGGCAATGGAATTTTGTGTCTCAAACTGCTGTGCAGTGCTGACTGTCAGCTAACCAGAGGTTAAGATCTGGATCAAGAAAAGTACTTAGGCACCGAGTATTGCGTTACCTCATTGATAATGCTCTGGTTCATCTCATCTAAACCATATGGAATCAAGATCTGATTCAAAATCCTGTTCTTAGAAAAAGAAACATAGTCGCTGAATCAGAGACTCATTTTGGGCCCAGCCATCCAGCCAGTTTTCTACTTTTTCTACAGTTTATGGCTGTCCAGGCCATGAGCAGCCAGTTTCTCCAGGAGAAATGGGAAATGGTGTCAAAGGCTTTATTAAAGCCTGGGTGAACAACATCCACAGCCTTTCCCTTATCCACTAAGCAAGTCACCTTGTCATAAAAGAATATCAGGTTAGTCAAGCAGGACCTGCCTTTCATAAACCCATGATAACTGGTCCTGATCACCTGGTTGTCCTGTATGTGCTGTGTGATGGCACTCAAGATGATCTGTTCCATAACCTTCCCAGGCACCGAGGTTGGATGGACAGGCCTGTAGTTCCCTTGATTCTCCTTCCAGCCCTTCTTGTAGATGGCCATCACATTTGCTAACCTCCAGTCAGCTGGGACCTCCCTGGTTAGCCAGGACTGCTGATAAATGATGGAAAGTGGCTTAGTAAGCACTTCCTCCAGGTCCCTTGGTACAGTTGGCTGGATTCCACACAAACTTGTGTGTGTTGAAGTGGTATAGGTCACTAACCATTTCCCCTTGGATTATGGGGGCTTCATTCTGCTGCTCCCTGTCCCTGTCTTCTATCTCAGGCAGCTGGGTACCCAGAGAACTGCTCTTACTATTAAAGACTGAGGCAAAAATGGCATTAAGTATCCCAGCCTTTTCCTCAGCCTTTGTCACCATGTTTCCCCCCATATCCAATAAAGGATGTAGATTCTCCTCAGCCCTCCTTTTGTTGGTTACATATTTACAGAAACATTTTTTATTGTCTTTTACGGCAGCAGCCAGATTAATTTCTGGTTGGTCTTTGGCCCTTCTAATTTTCTCCCTGCATAACCTCATGACATCCTCTCCGTCCTCCTGTGTTGCCTGCCCCTTCTTCCAAAGTTCATGAACTCTCTTTTTGTCCCTGAGTTCCAGCCAAAGCTCTCCATTCAACTGGGTCAGTCTTCTTGCCCACTAGCTAATCTTTTGGCACAGGGGGACAGGAGCTCCTGCACCTTTAAGATTTCCTTCTTGATGAATGTCCAGCCTTCTTGGACTTTTTTGCCCTTCAGGACTGCCTCTCAAAAGACTCTGACAACCAGTCTCCTAAATAGGCCAAAGTCTACCCTTCATATGTCCAAGATGGCAGTTCTGCTGACACCCTTCCTCACCTCTCCAAGAACCAAAAACTCTATCATTTTGTGATCGCTGTACCCAAGACAGCCTCCAAACATCCTATCACCAACAAGTCCAATGGGCTGCCTCTCCTGGTTGTCTCACTCACCAGCTGTGTCACGAAGTTCTCTTCCACACTCTTGAGGAATCTCCTAGACTGTTTCCTTTCCACTATATTGTATTTCCAGCAGACATCTGGTAAGTTGAATTCCCCCTTGAGAACAAAGGCTAGCAATCGTGAGACTTCTCCCATCTACTTATAGAATATTTCATCTACCTCTTCGTCTTGATTGGGTGGTCTGTAACAGACTTCCACCATGATGTCTGCCTTGTTGGCCTTTCCCCTGACTGTAGTTGTGTGAATCAACCCGCCATGTTTCTGTGACTACAACTATATCATAGTTTTCCATCTGCACAATGGCTTCCAGCTACTCCTCTTTGTTGTCCATGCTACATGCATTCATGCAGATGCACTTAATTTGGGATATCGATTCTGTCACCTTTTTGTGGAGAGGAGCCCTAATTCCTATGTGACTGTTCTCAGGTGCTTCTGTGGTTTCTAACACATTAATAACGCTTGTGTACTTCCTGACACATGGATCACCATCCCCTACCTCCATTGAGATGACAGACCAAAGGACCTTGCTAGCACACTGTCCATCAAACGCTGGCATGCTGCCTCCAGGCTTATCTCAAGCAAATCTGGTCTTATACCTTTCCCCCTTCAAACCTAGTCTAAATCTCTTTCAATGAGCCCTGTTAAATCCTGCATGAAGATCCTTTTCTCCATTTGAGACAGGCATACCCCATATATAATATATAACATAGTATATATATGCATATATATAATGTACATATATATATGTAAATGTTAGAGGGACAGGGTGCTAGTGAGGGCACTCAGCCTGTTGCTCTGACACATGCTGGCTACACCACATCATGCTTGAAGTCTTACAGGGGCTCCTGAGGTAATAGGA